>JBBPBX010034398.1:0-32655 GCA_038048925.1 Garcialebias charrua
ATCACTGATGTTTTTGAGGAAGTGAGAAGTGCTGAGGAGGCAGTTGTGCAGCAGCACTGGTGCAACTGGGATGAGTAACAACAGGATGGAACAAGGCTCGGTCATGACTGGGGAAGTGGGAGCAGAGAGACGACGTTTCTCCCGTTGAGTCACGGCGAGTCGAGGTTCAACATGAAGACAAGCTGCAGGCATCCTTCTTTTCTGCAGGTTGCAGCTCACACTACATTCTTCTACTCATTTTATTTTTTAACTTGAACATCAAAGGTCTAGCATTCCTCGTCAGAGTTTTAAACTGCAATGATCTTATAATAAAGAAAAGAAACAAAGAAGATTCAGATGTTTAGGCAAACACTAAAATATATGTTTGCAAGAAGTTGCGCAATAATATGAAATCACACAAACCATGTGTTGTGAATGACTCTCAGCTACTATCACACCAAAGTTAGGCTCAGTCTACATAAAACTGACGGTTAGAGATCATTTTGTGGTGGCTACATTTAACGGAGGAGGACATCTGTGTGGAGGTTTCTTATAAAACTCCTGATTTTTGACATTTTCATTCAACATTTATTTAGGCAGGTTAATCTCATTGAGCCTTGAGGACTCATTTACAAAAGAGACCTGTCTACAAACAAAAAATGATGACAACAAAAACAATAGACTTTCCTTTGACAATCAACAATAGACAATCATAATAGGCATACATATTTTTTAGCAAGTTAAAATAAAGATATCAAAGTAGCAAAACAGACAGATTATAAGGTAGATGTAGAAAACTAAAAACAGGAACATGTCTACATTGGTTGTTGCCAGGATTCCAACAGATTCTTAAAACCATTTAGAGAAGTCAAGGTCGAGATCTTCAGATCTTTCTAGCCCCGTTCATAAGTCAAATCCACAGATCAGTCCGGCTTTAATCCTCCCCGGGTCATTCATAAGACCACAGCTGAAGGCGGGCAGGTCCCGCTCACATAAACGTGTTCATAAGTGAACCCGCAGCGCGGATCCAAAAGAGGCGTGGAGCAGAACTCAGCTGAGCTGAACTGGACCGCGACGTGTTTATTGTGGGACAGACGTCAGACGTTTACAAGTTGTCGTTTCGTGTCATTTTTAATATTTCCTTGTTAATAAATCTACAGCTGATGTCTCCCTCCAGCGCGCGCACACAGCTCCTCCGCTGCTCAGAGAGAGAGAGAGAGAGAGAGAGAGAGAGAGAGAGAGAGAGAGAGAGAGAGAGAGAGAGAGAAAAGAGCAAAACTAACTTTTACAAGTTGCTGTTTCGTGTCATTTTTAAAATTCCCTTGTTAATAAATCTGCCTGTTGATTAATCCTGCCGTCGCTCACTGATGTCATCATATTCTGAGCGCGGATCCGCGGGTTGCATTCACAAGTGGGTCTGCCGGGTCCGGGCCTGATACTACCTCTGCTGGCGGATCAGGGGCGCATCAGAGGCGAGTAAAATTTACTCGCCTATCCGCCTTTGTGTTTTTCTGAATGCTCGTTGGAGGACTGAACACGCATCAGACCCGGACTGAGCTTCTTATGAAAGGGGCTTTTGTGAGATATTCCAGGAAACAGGAGCAGAGTAGGTGAAGGTCCTTTTTCCAAGTTCAGTCCTCACTGACGGAACACTGCAGGTAATCATGTCCTGAGAGCGCACGCTGTAGCTGCACTCACACAGAGACATGTAGGAGGAGATGTATGAGGGCAGCAGACCAAGAAGTGATTTAAAGATGAAAATGTACCAGTGGAAGAGTCTGCGTGAGGTTAATGATGTCCAGTTAACCAGTGAATGCACAGTGGTTACATATAGACATGAAGTAAAATTTGATTTTAGGAACCAACAAAACAATTTAGCATTTTTTGAACCAAGTGGTGCTGAAAAACTTGCAAACTATTTCCTTAAGACAGCATCTGCGCTATTTAGCATTAACACTTAGCATAGCTTGCCCCTCTGACGCCCTTCCAAACCGCTACACTTCAAGAATAGCATTCTTGCCTTAAACATTTTGCCACCGCCAACAACATAACCATGAGTTCATCTTGGAGAACAATTAACATTTAGAGTCAGTTCGTTTAAAGATGGCCACAAAAACAAGTGACCTTAGCAAATACAAAAATGGTTATAACTGGTTGTAACTCATATTTTCACAAATATTCAGCTAAAATTTGGGCTGGTAGTAGTTTAGCATCATTCCTAATATATACCTGAGCACTACACATTGCTTAAAAATTTGCTAAAACTTTGGCATTAATTATAGACTTTAACCAGTTGAATTTAAGATGTATTTCACTGTTAAGTAACTAGACAACATGTTAGTCTAGTTTAGGGCTGGGCCATATCATATTGTTCCCGGTAATACCAGTAAAAAAAAAAAAGCTTGCCGGGCAAAAAAGTTATATCATGATATGCTAATTTCATGACGTAATACATTGGGGCACCCCGCCCCCTTAACAACCGAGCACAGACCAAACCGAACTGCTCACCTCCTTCCACCTGTCTGTACTGGTGTAACACTAATTAGTTACGTGCAATACTAGCTAGCTAAAATGCTAAAAACAAACAACGCACGTCTCAGCTTCTCTCCCCCCTGCTCTAAACTGCAGGTACAGACAGCTCAACTGTCTCCCCCTCCCCCACCCCACTCTGAACAGCCGGTGCTGCGTCTCCCCCGCTCTAAACTGTCGGTACAAACACGCAGCTCAACTGTCTCTTGAGTTCCACAGTCGGTCCACGGACCAAGAGGCAGGTGATCAGAGACAGATCAGAGGAATGAATCATTCCTGCAGGAACAGATGGAACACCAACAAGCTTCAGGGTCAGCTGATCACCTTGTTACAAGTTCTGGAAGTTACAGCTCATTTAAAGACAACATATTTTGTTGTAGGTTACATTTATGCTCAACAGATCTTAAGATTCATTTTATTTAGTTGTTTTAGGAAACTACACGTGCACTTTAGTTTTTGTGGTGGATTTTGTTGATCTATATTTTGTGCAGACTTTTTCAATCTAAATAACAGATCATTTTTATTTTTTTATTTTTATACTTGGAGACTGAATACTTTACTAAATAAAGTAATTTCAGTAAAATTACCCCTTGTTTTTTAAATTTTATATAATACTGCAAGCAACATGTTAAGTTAATTTTGTCAAATAAATAAATTTGATTTCTGTTTTTTTTTTGTTATATCATACCATACCATACCATTTTATTTATAAAGCACTTTAAATAGGAACAAGTTCAAACCAAAGTGCTGAACAAACAAACAAACAACAGGCAACACACACAATGAAGTACAACACGAAAGACATAAAAACATTGCAGATCATAAATAAAACGATCAAATACAAATCATCTGGTGATAGCAGTGAGTTTTTAACCAGGATTTGAAAACTGAGAGGGAGGGGCCTGTTTGATGAGCAGCGGTAACTCGTTCCAGAGTCTTGGTCCTGCTACAGAGAACGCCCTGTCACCTCTGCGCTAAAGGCGAGTTTCTGGAACTCTCACAAAATTTATAGTTATCGTGATAATGCTCTGAATTATCATGATATAATTTTTGATCCATATCGCCCACCCTAGTCTAGTTTCCATTTGTTGAGCTATAGATAGATTTAATAGTAATCAACAACTATAAAGTCAACAGCACATACTCCAGTCACTAGTATGTCATAACATCTTGCAATATTGCCATGCATACAGTGTCATTTAACAATTTGTTGCCAAACCTAAATGACAAAAACAATGTAATTTAGGTTTGGCCAAATCAGGTAGATCTTGTTTTAAAAAGGTGGCGTAAAAGTCAGCAAGCAATATCAGTTTGTTAAAGGAATGCTAACGCTCAAATTCTGTTTGAGTTGGATTTCAAAAAGAGCTGTCAGTTATACAGCAGCTTGTGTCACTCTCGATGGGCCAGTTTACACGGCGCGTATTTTGAGTGTAACCGCTACTTTTTCTTTGCGACTTTGCTTATCGCCTACACGACGCTGCTGGCCCCCCTCGATGACACCGATACTTTTCTGACCCTGCTCTCAAGGTGGAACTTTTTCGCTGACCCCCCGCTGATAATGTAAACATCTCCCGTGGAGCTTTTGTGTCAACCACATGCGCGCAGCCCGCATGCGCGTGGACAGTCTGACATTTCACGTGTCACGTTGCAAAATATAACAGTTTAACAATAATAAACAGTATTTATGTTGGCGTGGGAGATGTAAATTTATCTGAACTACAGTATCTATCTGGACTCGTTACATTTTTTAAACAGTGCGTAACGTGCTGTGAAAATGAAGACAGCAGGTTTATTTTTTATTTATTTATTTATTTATTCAGCACCAAAGTTTAAACACAAACACTGAGAATTAAACTGAACACACTATTAAAACACGTGAACCGAACTGTAACTATGTTAATGAACTGGACTCGTGCTGTGTGTTCATCTGGACCCATCAGAACCGCCGAACCGTCTGCCTGCTGGAGCGACAGCTTCTCCACCTGACAGAAATAAATAAATAAATAAATAAAAACTCAGTTGTTGTGTGATCAAAGTAAACACAAGCAAACATTATATTAAGAACGTTGATTTACCTGCTGTAAGTCAGCTGTTTATCACGCTGGAAAGTCCGGTTCTGGTCCACAGTCCACTCAGCGGTTCTGGTTCTGGTCCACAGGCTCAGCGTGTGTGGTGTGCAGCTTGTTAGATGAAGCGGGTCCCACTGACTCAAATCTGTTGACTCTTATCCAAATTCCAGCTTTAACTTGTTGTTAACTTGTTGACAACAACTTGTAGTTAGCTGATTTTAGCCAGAGAGGAAAACAGACAAGGCAGCTGGTCTGTTTACCTCAGGCAGCGCATGCGCAGTAGTGAAGGTTCCAAAAATCACAGCGCCATCTAATGGCCCAGCATGGTAACTACAATGAAATCATGAGGACGGGGGGTGGAGGGGGAGAGAGTCGTATCCACAGAATTCGACCGTGTCAATGCAAAACTTTTCACCTAATTAACATACCCAAAACATCCGTTTCCCCCACACAGTGTCCGTGTAAACAGGGCGTAATTTTCTGTACTGACAGTAAAATGAGATGCAATTACTCATCTAAATTGCAGAAGTGGAGAGTATCCACCCCAGCCCAAAGAACCTCCTTAAACTTGTTGAAGCCAAATTAATTTGTTGTGACTATTGCAAATTCTAGTTACCCGACTTAAAACAGACCTTTTTTTTTTTCTGGGTGGAACTGAAACCTCTGCCAATCAAAAGGTAAGTTGTGGTTTGATGGTCACATGACGGAGACGTGAAGCAGTTGATCATTCAAACAGCCCAGCTGTCAGAAAGCTGAGCTCTCTCCTTACTCAGCAGAGAAATACCACTCGCTCTCGACTCTTCATTTCCTCGCTCCTTCCTTATAACCCATGCCTCCGCCCTCATCCCCCTTCCTCTGTGATGAATGGAGGCATGAATTCTCCATGGCCTCCCCGGGCTTCTCCCGGAGGCCCTCAGCAGCTGAACAAACAACAAGCTCTCAACTTAAAGGTGCAATCAGGAATTTATTGAAACCATGCTCCGTTGGAGTATACTTGTGTGTGGACCTTGAAGCTTTTGAAAAGAAACATGTGAAATGGGTTTTGGTAGAAGGTTCATAACTCAAAATCAGACCCCCTCCAACAAATCTGTGGCTGTAAACACATCTTTGTCAGACTAAGCAGCTGTATTCTCTCATTCATGAAAAGCTAAAGTTTAAAAGATTGCAATGTCAAGATATATCACTGAATGTGCTGTGAATACTTTTCAGCAACAACCAGTTCAAATTTTTAGACTATTTTGTGTTGCTAAGGCTGATGTGGTCACCATTTTGAATTGGATTCAATTCAAAAGGTAAACAGTTGTAGAAGCATCCATCCATCCATCCATCCATCCATCCATCCATCCATCCATCCATCATCTTCCTCCTGTTCTGGACTCAGGTCTCGGGGCAGCATCTTGAGCAGGGAGGTCCAGACATCTCTCTCCACAGCCTCTTCCAGCTCTTCTGGGAGGACTCCAAGGTGTTCCCAGACCAACTGGGATGTAGACTCTCCACATGTCCTGGGTCTTCCCTGGGGTCTCCTCCCAGTCGGACATGCTCGAAGCACCTCAGGCATCCAGGGAGCATCCTTACCTGATGAACCACCTCAACTGTCTCCTCTGAATGTGGAGGAGCAGCGGTTCTCCTCTGAGTCTCTCCTGATAACTGAACTTCTGTCTCTAAGGGAGAGTCCAGCTACTCTGCAGAGGAAACTCATTTCAACCACCTGGATCCACAGTCTTGTTCTTTTGGTCACTACCCAATATTCATGACCATAGATGAGGGTAGAAACGTAGACCAGCCAGTAAACAGAGCAGACACACAGGGATGACTCCAACAGTTGATGACCACATTTTAAGCAACAATCTTGTTGCAAATGACCCTTTAGCTCAAATTATACACAGTATCTGTATAATTGACTACATTTTAGCCATTTTTCTGTTTTCCAAGATATGTTTAGCTGTGATGCCCATTTTGAAATGTGTTGGCTGCAAAAGGTGAACAGTTGTATACCGTATTCGTCGGTGTAAAATACGCTCCTGTGTATAATACGCTTTGTCCAATTATTGGAAATAAACCAGAAAAAACCGTACATAATACGCTTCGGTGTTTAATACGCATCTATTATGCGTCACCGCTACGCGACGCGTCAGCGCCTCATTTGCCCTGCTTAAAATGGCGGCGACAGAAGCGAGCGAGTATGAAGAACTTCACAAGGAAACACGGTAAAAACTATTATTTCTTTGCGAGAAAAAAAATATTTCTTAGCTGACATTATAGCACACGGGCTCCTGAGCTTAACAAAACTAACGAAATGTTCAAATCAGCTGGATTTAAAAATCCGCGGTGTGGTTTATGAGTTACGGTATCTTGCTAACAAAAACAGCGAACCAGAGCAGGGGGCGGGCAGCGACAGAGTCAGTCCGACCAGAGGAGGCTTTTTTCGGACACATGAGCTAGAAACGGTCTGGAAGTGTCTCCCTAGCGGACAAAAGTGGTACTGCACCATTTTTTGCCCAAAATGAAAAACAGCGATATCAGAGCCAAAAATGGGTCTAAAAATGTGGGAAAGTATCCATAAATAATACGCTTCGGTGTATAATACGCAGGACATTCAAATGAGCAAAAAACTGCGTATTATACACAGACGAATACGGTACATCAAATGAATACTTCCTTGAAGTTTCATAAAGTAATCCAGTGGTTTACAAGACAATCTGTCAACAGACGGAGTTGACTTCAAATAGTTGAGGGTAAAATTTCAAATAAAGACCTCATGTAATTTGTGAGCACTCAGATTATATGTTGGGGATCGGCATTAGCTCCTCCCACACCAACATCCATAGAACTAATGCAGTTCTATGAAAGTCTGTGTTTTTGGTAGTCAGCTGTAGCGGACACCTCGACTCATACTGACTCCAAAAGTTAACTGGTTGTAGATGTACATCCACTGATTACTTTCTGATAGGTTCATTAAAATAGTCCAGTGGTTCACAAGAAATGTTCCCAACAGACACTGTTTGTCTTGACCTCTCGGCGACAGGCGGTAAAGAATTGCAGAGAAAAGTAACGGTGCACACTCTGATAAACCGTAACACAAACACGACTGAGACCAGTCTCTGTTGTGTTTGAAACACAGAGATGCCGAGGAGGCGGTGGTGGTTGTGGTGGGAGGAAAAGACGGTGTTGTTGGTCTGGTCTGGAGGGGTGGTCCTGGTCAGAAGTCAGGCCCAGCTGCTGGGGACCACTTATCCACGCCACAGCTCCAAACGCTGTGGTGGTGGAGGGCTGGATGAGTTGGCGAGGCAGAGCATAAAACACTGAGGAAGAAAGAGTCGTTGACGGGGGTGGGTGGGGGGAGAAAGAGGGGATGCATGAGGATGATGGGAAGCAGATGGAGGGGATTTTTTTCAATTAGCTTCTATGACGCAGGTTAAACGCTCCAGGTGCATTGTGGGTAGCCTCTGTGATCATAGTGTGCTGCAACTCTGAAGGGGATGAATTAATTCAGATTACTTAGTAAAATGTATTAAAATCTTAGAAGTAATAGATGTATTAATAGCAGTACAGTACATGTTTGAAGTAATAAATCATTAAATGTTTCATGCAGAAAGACATCCTGTTGTAGTTAAAGTTTACTCCTTGCCAGTTATAAGAAATTGTTCAAATAATTAAAAACGGGGTCCTGCAAAAAGCTTATGAATGAAACATATCTGACCCGTTATCGAAAGCTCTTTGATCGACCTCAGTTTGGCGAAACAGATTTCTGACTGAAAGAACAAACTAATGGCTGATTCAAGACCAGTATGAGTAGATGCCAACTTTAAACAACTCTAACCTCAGAAAGTTGTAAAAATGCACAACACAGTCTTGTATGTACTGAAATGGGTATTTATTTGGTCCATGTTTGCTACAAACATGCTACATAGTAAATGCATACCTAGTACTCACGAGTACGTACTGAGTACTGTATGTAGCACTTCCTGACTTACTAACAACTGCTCTGCTAACACGCTCCAAATATCAGAGCAGAAGTTCAGCTTTAGCCTTTTTTTGTCGTTTTACTGCGTTGTGGTGCAAATTAGTGCACTGAACAACGGAGGGCTGACCGGATCGATACACGTGGATTTTACACGTGATGCTCAGGAACAAAAGGCTGGAGATTAGAAGAAAAGACTTTCAGAATCAGCCTCTTGAGGTTTTTACTCACTGGCTTTTAGCACAGACTGAATTTGTTCTGCACTGTTTTTATTGTTTTATTGTTTTTATTGAGCTTTGGGTTGTGACTGAAAGAACGAGATCTCGGATACAAGCGGCTGAAATGAGTTTTCTCCGCAGGGTGGCTGGACTCTCCCTTAGAGATAGGGTGAGAAGCTCAGTCATCCGGGAGGGACTCGGAGTAGAGCCGCTGCTTCTCCACATCGAGAGGAGCCAGTTGAGGTGGCTCGGGCATCTGGTTAGGATGCCTCCTGGACGCCTCCCTGGTGAGGTGTTCCGGGCATGTCCCACCGGGAGGAGACCCAGAGGAAGACCCAGGACACGCTGGAGGGACTATGTTTCTCGGCTGGCCTGGGAACGCCTTGGGATTCCCCCAGAGGAGCTGCTCCAAGTGGCTGGGGAGAGGGAAGTCTGGGCCTCCCTACTTAGGCTGCTACCCCCGCGACCCGACCCCGGATAAGCGGAAGAAGATGGATGGATGGATGTTTTTATTGATCTTAATGTTTTTTATGTGTTTAAATGTTCTTGATTTTATGTACAGCACTTTGTTGCAGCTGTGGTTGTTTTAAAGGGCTCTATAAATAAAGTATTATTATTATTTCATCTATACAGTATGTATATATTTATGATTAAAAGTGTTGCATGACCTATTAAAAGTGATCCTCAGAGCCAAGCAGATGTTGGCACCAAATGAATTCTACTTTAATGTGTTGAAATAAAGAAAGAGTGGAACGAACCACACGAATGAGAAGAAGTACCTCAGAAATACACTTTCCACCTCCCGGCAGCAGGGATGAGGCTGTGGACGCTCATGAGATGATGAGAAACACACAGTAGAAGGTCTGGAGGCTTGTCAGCTCGTTAATGATCTGCAGGCTGTAGAACTCAACTGCTCTTCACTCCCCACCACCTCCTCACGCATCCATCCACCAATACACCCACTGTTTCTGCAGCAGCCAGAACATTCCTCGCACATCTGGCCTCAGAGTTTTTCCCATACGCTCCCTCTCCCACCAATCTGCACCACAATTACCCACAAGTCCCGTGTTCTCCTTTTCTCTTTTTTTATGACCCTCAGCGCCCCCTCCTCAGCTTCAATCATAAAAGCAGGCAGCGAGCGTCATTTACGGTCATGGTTTAGCATTAAAGAGGCTGTTTTGCAGGGATGTGCCGTGCAGAAATATGCTTTCTCTTTGGCCAGACGTGCGCTGCCAGCACGTATAAAAACAAGACAAACACTGAACCAGTCAACCAGTCTGAACTGGGACTTGTTTTGTCTCAACAGCTGTTTACCTCATGGGATGTTTGTGCTGCTTTGAAGGGAGCTCAGTAAATCAGGATTCAATAAGAGTCGACACAACTACAACTTCTGGTCATTTTTTAAGCCTTATGGGACATGGAGTGCTTTTACCGGTGCTGCAATGACGTGTACTGAAGTAAATTCACACAAATGCCGTTTTAAGGCGTCCATATGCGTTAATGACTGAAAGTGGTACTTCTACATATATTTACAGTTTTACACTGCAGTCTAACTGGTTACATGAACAAACACCTTTGCTCATGCCCAAAAGAAAAGAAGAAGAATTTGAGCGAGCTGCCACCAGGAACTCAATACAGGGAGTCCTCAACTTACGAACAAGTTCCGGACCTACGGGCCGTTCTTAACCCGATTTTGACGTAAGTCGGGGACCACCCGAGCCGCCGCTTATACACGTACATGTACATGTACATTACTGTACAGTTACCAAGCACTTTGCCTATCCTAACACAGTGTAGTACATTATTATCAAAAACACAGACATTACTGTACATTTTTAACCTTAATAAAAATAAAATTTCTTACTTTGTGCTGGTCAAGCCAGGCTCCGTCTTTAGCATGTTAGCTCTTGCACGTCCGAGCTCCGCAGCTTCGTGCTGCTGCACGCGGTCCAAACTGTTTACAGGAAGGACTGTTGGCTTGTTAACTCCATACATTTGGAGAAAGAAAAAGAGTTAATAACTTACTGAAAGCCGTTTCTCCGCGGTGTTCGTCCATCCAAAACAAGCTGCTGCCCGTTAGCGTTAGCCCCGCCATTAGCTGCGCCCGTTAGCGTTCCCGTTAGCCCATCCAAAAGGCTGTCAGCGCTGTTTGTTTGAGCATGTTAGCTTCTCTGTTAGCTCGATGTCCCCCGACATCTTAGGCTGCCAAGCGGACATCGGGGCGAGCTCCCTGTCGCAGATGGCCTCTCCGCCGCCCGTCGGCTCGGTGTCACCGGTGGGGGTCCGCGTTAGCATCTTAGCTCCGCCATTAGCTGCGCGTTTGCCCATCCCATGAGCTGGTGGTGTCGGCCGGCATGGTGGGATGCAGCGGAGCGATCGGCGGCTGCTGCTCCGGGCCTGAGACGTCCACAGAGTTCACCGAGCGTTTTCCAGCTCATTTATCCGTATAAGGCAACCTCTTATCGGACACACAGTCCTCCAAATCAGGCTGTAGAGGCTGGAACTAACCGAAGGTAACCGCAAAATGGCGGAGGCGGCATTTCCGGAAACCGCCGGAAACTGCGCAAATAGGCTTAAAAATTATAATTATAATTACAGTATACTTTATTTATAAATCATTTAAAACAACCACAGCTGCAACAAAGTGCTGTACACATGAAATAAAGAACATTTAAACACATAATTTTTTAAAATTTACATTTCATATTTTTATTAATTAAGATGCGTTCGTTTGTCCGAGTTGCCGTAAGTCGAGGACCACCTGTATATCGTTCAGCGCGCCTGCTTAAAAGAGAATTTAATGATTGCTGCAGGACGGCACAGTTTGCATTGAACTGTCTGTTTGAACCTCTAAGTTCAAGTGACCACGTTTACTGTTGAGTGACTGTTTATGAAGCAGTCACACTGCAGAGGCTGTGGCTGAGTGGTTAGAGCAGTCGTCCTCCAATGCAAGAGCTGGGGGTTCAGTTCCCCCAACAGTTACATGCTGAAGTGTCCCTGGGCAAGGCACTGAACCCCTCATTGCCTCCGATGTGTGTCCATCGGTAAATGAATGTGATAAAGCTCTGATTATTCTTTGTATAGATCTAGTAGATAGATGCTGTGTGAATGAGGACACAGATTGTGTTGTAAAGAGCTTTGAGTGTCTTGAGCAGATAGAAGGCGTACAGTTCATTTACTGTTGTGGTACATTTTTCTTCTGTACGGTTTTCAGCATCTATTCCAACAAATCATTTATCAAAACGTTCAGCTCTTTCAGGACAATCCTGCTATGACGTCTAGTTTTGGTGCAGCTTTTTGAAATATTTAGCCTCTTCTGTCATTTTGTTCTCTTAGAAAATGAATTGAGCTCATTTCCCATCCTTCAGATCTTTAGATGTGTTTACAACCTTTTACTGCTCCTTTCACATTTTGTTCTGCTTCAGCTTCTTTCTGCAAATTTAAACTTGTTTCAGCTACTTTCAGCTAATTTCAGCAGCTTTTTCAGCTGTTTTGTGCTCATTTCATATTCTTTCTGCTAACTACAACATTTCTGTGCTTCTTCCAACTTCTTTCAGCTGATTTCAGCTTGTTATGCTACTTTTAGCTTATTTGTGCAAGTTTCAGCCTTTTTTAAAATTTATTTACGATTTCAGCTATTACTGTATATAGCTCTTATGCTAATTTAAGCTTTTTCAATTAGTTCCACATTTTTTGCACTCATTTAAACTTTTTCGGCCTAATTCAGCAAAAAATGTGCTCTCACCACTTCTTACTGGTAATTTCAGCTTCTAGGAGCCAAGATGGTCTAGTGGCAGGGCTTTTGACTACGGATCCGAAGGTCGCGGGTTCGCGCCCCGGCCACTACCCAGCTTGGGGTGTCTATGAGTGCACACCTATTTCTCCAGCTCCCCGGGCGCTTTCGGGCTGCTCACTGCACCACCTGGTAGGTGGTTGGGTTAAATGCAGAGACGAATTTCGTCTGTGTATGGGAACATATGCAGATGACAGGAATAGACATTATTATTATTATTATTTCTGCTTGTTTAGCTACTTTTCAGCTGTTTAATATGCTAATTTCAGCTGTTTTCAGAGAAAATCAAGTTTTTCATGATAATTGCCATTTTCAGCTTAATTAACTTCTTTCTACTAATTTCAGCTTGTTTTGCTCCGTTCAGCTTTTTCTAATAGTTTCAGCTTTTTTTGCTATTTCAGCTATTTTTTGGCTGTTTTGTGCTAAATTTAGCTCTTAGAGCTAATTCCACATTTTTAGCTCATTTCAGCTCCTTCCACTTCCTTCTTGTAGTTTAAGCTTCTTTCTGCATTTCAGCTATTTTTCAACCATTTTTTTCCTAATTTCAGCTTTTTATTTCTTAATTTTTTTGTGCTAATTTCTGCTTATTTAAACCTAATTCAGCAAATAAGTGGTGGCTTTATTTGGATAACTAATAATAATAATAATACAGGTAACCCCCGACCTACGACCCCATCGACCTGCGAACCACGGGACCTACGAATATATCATATTTAATAAAAATATGAATTTAAAAAAAAAAAAATTTTTTTTTTTTTTTTGTGTTTAAATGTTCTTAATTTCATGTGTACATCACTTTGTTGCAGCTCTGGTTGTTTTAAAGGCTTTATAAATAATAATTATGATAAAAAAGATCATTTCTGATCATTTTTGAGCAATTTTTGAGCAATCTTGGGCAACAGGAAGTAGGTCTTCAGTTTACACGGTCACAAATTAATGTAGAACACCGGACGCTATTTTAGGTTCAGTCACTGGGGTCTCCGGTCACAAATTAATGTAGAACACCGGACGCCATCTTAGGTTAGCTGCCGAGAGCCGGACGAAGACTGGTGACCAGGATGGCTTCATATGGATTAATTACTAGCTGGAAACGTCTCTGTGAACTTTGTGGATGTCTCAGGCAGCAGCGGATTTATCGCCGATCGTGCCAGGCCGCCGTGCGAACACCTCCGGCCGGCCTGGCTACACCTCCGGCCTGGCTAGCTCCAGAGCTAACACTGGAGCTAACACGGGAGCCGGCCTTTTGAACACTGGTGACCAGGATCGCATCATGTGGATTAATTACTAGCTGGAATAGCTCTGTGGACGTCTCAGGCTGGAGCAGCGGCTGGAGCAGCAGCTGCAGATTGATCGCGCCGCCGCTCCAACACTAGCTCATGGCTTGGCTAGCAGAAGCTAGCCAGCTAGCTAACACAGGTCTGGAGCAGCTGCGGTGGCTTGCCGGCCCCCGCGCTGCTTGGCCCGAAAACAATCAACGCATGGCAACCTATGTCGGCTTTGACCATCTCAAAGTAAGAAAATATATTTTTATTTATTCTGTAAATGTGAATAGCAATGTTTAACATTACAGTACACTACTTTACATGCTTAAATGTGTGCGCGCGCTCCGTTAGCATGATAAATAAAGGTTGAATGAATGAATGAATGAATAATTTTTTTTTTTAATATAATTTTCACCCCCTACCTACGAACGGATCGAGCTGCGAACGGTTCTTAGGTCCCAAACTCGTTCGTAGGTCGGGGGTTCCCTGTAATAATAATTAATTCAATTTATAACGCACTTTTCATTACTGAAAATCTCAAAGTGCTACACATATATTGAATGCTACACACATTCATAAACCGGTGGCGGCAGACTACCATGCAAGGTGCTTTCCAGTCCTACCGGGAGCAACTCAGGGTTAAGTGTCTTGCCCAAGGACACAACGACACATGGTGCGGGTCCCGGGAGTCGAACCGCCAACTTTCCGATCGGGAGACGACTGCCATTACCACTACACCACGGCCGCCCTAACTTTGACTTGTTCTTCCATTACAGCTATGTCTCAGCATGTTTTAGCTAATTTCATCTGTTTTTGAACAAGTTCTTCAGCAACAAGCATTCACACTGCATTTTCACAGGAAATGCAGGGACCACTCTGCCAAGTATGGAAAAGATATACAGTACATGGACAGAGTTACGAGGAAGGCAAACAAGATTATAGCAGACGACACACATCCCCTCAGATCTTCATTTGAGTTGCTTCCTTCAGGGCGAAGGTACGGCCTTCCTTTATTCTCAAGAAACAGAACAAAATTTTCTTTCATACCACAAGCAATTAAATCATTAAATAATACTAAGGTATCATGAATTACTGAGCTGAAACATCTTTGCTGTAATGATGGATGATGATGTCATGTATGTATGTATAAGTATGTCCTTTATGTCAATGCCTGCTGACAAATGTTGCAAATTAATTTCCCTACGGGGACAAATAAATCTATATCTATCTATCTATCTATCTATCTATCTATCTATCTATCTATCTATCTATCTATCTATCTATCTATCTATCTATCTATCTATCTATCTATCTATCTATCTATCTATCTATCTATCTATCTATCTATCTATCTATCTATCTATCTATCTATCTATCTATCTATCTATCTATCTATCTATCTATCTATCTATCTATCTATCTATCTATCTATCTATCTATCTATCTATCTATCTATCTATCTATCTATCTATCTATCTATCTATCTATCTATCTATCTATCTATCTATCTATCTATCTATCTATCTATCTGTTTCTCCAGTTGAAATTGGAACTTTTATCTCAAAGAGAAACATTTAGATTTTATCTCTAATACCTCTAATGTAATGGTTACATTTACCTTTGAGTAATAAATCTGGTCCAAGTCAATTAAAAACATGTTTGGCAAAAAGTGTTCAGAGTTGGAGTTTTGAAAAATTGCGACAAGCAGATTCATTAAAATATTTCTTTTAATTTTAGGAAGGATTTTAATATACAGTATCAGAGGCCATTATATAAAATTATTAGCATGAGAAAAATGTTCATTTTTATGCTTATAAAACTCAGTTATTTTATCTGTGAAACTTGATAAATTCAACTTAAATCAGAAGAAAGTCATAAAATCCAGGGTGACTTGTAATGTTCTTCTTGTAAATCCAGACAAGACAAAGGTTGTGGGTTTTGGCACGGACCATCTGACAAACTTACATCACCTACATTCATTCAGCTTCCAGTAAGGAAGTCTGATGTTTTGGATCAAGATATGTTTTAACGCCCGTATTAAAGACGTTCCCAGGACTGTTTTTTCACCACCTGTGTAATATTAATACATTTAGACACATATTGCCCAGAACGGATGAAGAAAAAAACGATCCATGCTTTTATTATTTCTTGGTTGGACTAATGCAATTCTTTATTCTAACAATTAAAAACAACTCTAAAAGTCTTCAGTTGATCCAAAATGCTGCTACATAAGAGTTAGAAGGTGAGATGTGAAGTCTGAGCTTCTCTCCAAAGGATGAATTCAGAACTGAATTAATAATCTTGTGTCTAACATACAAAGCTGCTCCAGTTAAGATCCTATTGTTCAAGCCTTGTTTTATTGTTGGTTTCTTTCTGTTAAAAGACAGTTGTTCCTTCCCACTGTCACCAATGTGCAGCTCAGGATGAGAGTCTGGGACAAAGTGAAGATTAGACACAATCTTCTATTTTCTTAGTTACGCGTATTTTCCGGAATATAGGTCGCGGCTTTTTATCATTTTTGCATGCCCTGCGACCTATATTCAGGTGCGACCTATTTATGGCTTTTTATAAAATAAGCTGATTTGTAATCATTTATTAACAAAAATTAAACTGAGACACTCTTACAATAATGTCAGCTAACAAATATATTTTTTAGGTGTTTATCCTGCTAAAATTATTCATTTATTAAAGAAAAGTTCAGCTCAGACACATATTTGCTATAATTTTTATCAAACAATTAATTGTTTTTAAGTGTTAATCTTCTTAAAAGCCTTGCTGTGCGCTCCTGTGGAAGAGACATTTGCAGCAGAGCTAAACACGTCCACATTTTGACGTAGGTGCGACCTATATATGGATTTTTCCAATTCTTTGGCAATAGTTGGACAATGCGACCTATATTCCAGAAAATACGGTACATAACTTTTACTAATGGGCATTTTATAATGTGCTGTACGTGAAGGTTTCTATTGTATTGGAAGTGCGTTGACTGTCATTAAATTTGAATCTGGATCTTAACTAAATTTTCATGATCTAAACTTATTTTTTATTTATTTGTTTATGTAAATACACTGAATTGAATTAAACAACTGAACATTTTATTCTTGAAAACCTTTTTTTTTCCGAAGGCTCAAAGAAGCATATTGTTGTTTCTCAGCAAAGCTGCTAAATGATCACCCCCATATCAGAAACTGAAAGAGGATGACTTTTGTTCAAAATAAGAGTGAACGGCAACAATTTGAACGTGCACTAAATGAAATTTATCACACAACTCTTTGAGGAAGAGCCTTGTGTGTGGGAACGCTGCAGAGAGGTCAAAGGTTGATGGCACGCAGGGTCGTGCTCATGTGTCTGCGGTGAGCCACATGTCTCAGCGTTCACGGGAAGTAAGAGCGCATGCATAAGGGCGCGCACACAGGAAGGTGCTTTGTTGTTGCTCCCTGCCAGGAAAGAGCCATTGTTAAAGCAGAGCAGTGTGTTTTCATCTGTTTTCATCTGTTTTCATGTGTGTGCTCGTGCGTTGTGTGTAATCTCAGGCCTGTTGCTCCTGCGCCGCTGGCTCCCCGCCACACATTTGTCTTGCAGCTCTCGTGTTTTAGATAGCGGCTTTCTTTCCCGCAGCGAGAACAATCGTTGCGACACTCGAGTGCCTGATATCTGTGTTGGATTAAAGGTTTGTTTGGGGCTTGATAACACACTGATATGGTGCGCAGCATTATAACAGGTAAAAGCAGTTTGTGGCAGCACATCACCTGTAGATCAATGGGGACAACAAAGGAGTGGGCAATAAAATAAGAGAAGAAAGCAAAATGTATTTCTCAGCTCTTTTAAAGCAGCTGCTGAGTTAAATTCATATTTTACATTCGCGCTGACGAAGGAAATCTGACACCTGGCATGAAACACATCTAACAAAGAAACACAACGGCCACCCTAAACAAAAGTTTCAGCTTACTGCCAAACAGATTTATGAGCAACAACAACTGAAGGCGAGCTTCAGCACCTACACGGCTCATTTGTTTGACTTGAGCAACATTTTATTGTCCGGTGGCTCCGTTGGTTTGATCTTTGGTCGTCAGCTCCAGCCGACGAGGTGTGTGATCAAAGAGTGTCTGCAACTAGCTGGTCAGGGAATAAGACGAGTTAAACAACTTCCTCAAAGCTCAGTATAATGTTCAAACTGTTTAGATGCCTTTAGTCTTGAACTGTCGTTTGTCAGTGTTTTTACAGTATAAAAAAACTATAGTACCAACAGTTTAAGATGTAGCATGAATTTATTTCCTTTTAGGGATTATAACGGTCTTCTAGTTTCTCCCCAAACTCCATGAGATAATCTCTCATGACCTTTTTCATTTCGTATGCTGTGAGATTCTGCTGCCTCCAATAGAAATGGAAATGTGAGGTCCTCCCCTCCTGCAGCTCCTCACCCTGCTCCTCGTGAAATGAGCCAGGATGTTTTCAAAAGTGGGATATTGCTCCTAATGGATTCCAAACACCACAAAAGTTTATTAGGAAGCAGGGTATCGTAAAAGTAGGAGGTGGGGGCGGAGGTGGAGCTGGAGCGGGGCTGGAGGTGGAGTAGTTTCTGGCTTTGTTGAATAATCATTTGTTATTCACTTTAACTTGCATCATATGAATAAATTGTGTATTTTTAGTACAAGAAGCTTTGTAGACCTCTCAGATCAACATGTTCAACATGTTCTCCTGCATGCATGGTAAAATAAACTTACAGCAATGTCTGCCTGATTCTGTGTAAAAGTAACCTTTGTACCTTCAGACAAAAATGATGTTTCATTGGCCACATACTGTTGCAGTTTCCGTCCCTTAAAGTGATACAATCAGAAAAAGGAATTTCCCAGTTCTTGTGGGCCCCAAAACATCAAGTGAGTTTCATTGTCAGTGGTTCAATGTTTATTGTGATTCTTGGATAAGGGCAAAGGTAAAAGGGTGCACTGTTTTTACCTAAGTGTTTTTAGGACTGGAGATTGTCTACAAACCCCACACAAATAAAAACAAAATTGTTTGTTGATTATATCAACCAATGCCAGATGATATGAAAAAAAAATGGCTCTATGCCCACCCATAATACGTAGCACAAGCTAGTGTATCTCTTGTGCCAGTTCCAAGCCTGAGGAAAACGGTAAATGGTGTGAGGGTTGTGTCAAGAAAAGTATTGACGTAAATATCACAGTCTGGGGAGGTTTGACCCAGGTGCAGGAGCAGGAAGTAAAGTACTGTAACAATCGATTTATTAATAAAGAAAAAACAAAAGGCTGACATGGCAGCAACAACTTACAAAGCACAAAGGGGAAGGCACAAGGAGGACGAGACATCTAATGAGGTTTCACAATGAGCCCATGTGGAATGGTGATCAGGAGTGGTTTAATAGAACTGACGGAGAGTGGGAAGTTAAAGCACCTGGGATGATTACCGTATTTTTTGGCCTATAAATTGTGATTTGTTGAATAATTTGCATGCCCTGCGACTTACTGTATGTGCATAAGCAACATATTTATGGATTTTCCCCCCATATTTATAAACCAATATTTGGCTGAGATATGACCGTTTTCATTCATCTGACTGAAAATATGGAACACTACCATTTTCAGCCACAAGATGGCGCTCGAGTAGTATGGCATGCTGTTGTGTCATGCAATAGGTAAAAGTGGCTACTAATGACACAATCAGTTTCACTTTGTCCAGCTCACATGGAACAACCATCAAATCATCTTCATTTAGCTAATTTGACCATTGACGTGTATTTATTAAGTAAAAGTTCGACTGAGATACACCTTTGCTATAAAGTCGAGCAAATAATTGTTTTAGGTGCTTATCCTGTTAAATTTTGAAGAAACGCACAACGTTCCTCCTTCCTGATTTCCTCCCTCTGCGTGCTCCCGGAGCACCAAGGCAACAAATACTTTTGAAATGCAGCTGATTTGACCATTAAAGTCCTTTTAGTGAGTAAAAGTTAAACTGAGACACACCTTTACTAGAAAGTCGAGCAAACAAATAATTGTTTTTAAGTGTTAATCTTGTTAAATTCTTGTTAAAGTACTCCCGTGCATGCTCCCGTGGCCACCATTTGTCAGCCAATCCATTTTTGGCACATCGGCCCACATTTCCAGGTTGTCAGCGGTGACACGTAACAAACGCGACGCGTCATCGGTGACGCGTAATAAATGCAACTTATACGGCGAAGTGATGTTTTTATGGATTTTTTTTCCACTTTATTAGACATAATTGGACTGATGCCACTTATACGGCAGTGCGGTATGTACGGAGGAAAATACGCGGGTGTGAGTGATGAGTGGCTGTAGAGGCTGCGTGAGGGGAGAGTGAAGCATGGCATGGAAACAGTCAAAACACAAAATACAAATCACAAGGGGAACAGAGACACAAGAAAACTCACGGAAAACAACAGAAATTTTCAGATTACGACAGTAAAACACTTTTGCCAAAACAAACATTTGAGTTTGTCCAAATGGCACCATGCTAAAAATGACCACTGGGGGTGCTGTTAACTAACAGGGTGCCCTTTGTTGGTCAAGGTAGTGGAAGAGGAGAGGAAGTGATGAGCAGGTTTCGTGTCAAGGAAAGGAACCAGGATGGCCAGATGGTGGTGGATTCTGCCAGGAGGAGAGCAATGGCTGTGGTCAACTACTAATTCTAAAAGAGGGAGGAACATATGGCGCTTTGCCACAGTCTACCTTCATGGGTTCTGCACCACACCACACTAGTTAAGGGCCTGCCCACTGCCGGTGCCCACCCCACTCAACCCAGTTTATAGGACCATCTTGTTCATTGTTTTAAGCGAACTGCTCTGAGGTGACGGTTTTGACTTGAGCAGACAGCAGCGTCGATTGTCCAGTGGATCTACATCACTGGATCTAACTATAACAGCAAACCATGTCTGAACCATTTCCTCTAAACTCATTGTGGAGTGTGTGGTTGTTAGTTTGTTTTATCTAGTTTGTAGAGTCTAGTTCAGTATGGATGCTCCAATAACAGTACCATGGACCAATGACGAGGTCCAGACCTTTCTGTCTTCACTGGTGAATCAGAGGATTCAGAGCTGGACGGCACAAGATGATGGTGCAGACTACACCTGGACCTTAAAGCTATGCAGGGATCGAAGTCAGGTTGCAGTTACGACGCCTGCCCACTCTGCACTAACCATCCCACCCACAGAGCAAGGCAACAAGTCACAGTGGCAATTCACATGCACATGTGAAGAACCGATGAGACAAGAACCGACTTGAGTCCCACTTATCAAAGTGGCTTTTGAATGACCTATGACAGTGGAGTATGCAGGTAAGACTACATTCTGTGTAGAAGAAGACTGTGGACTTACTGTAAGGCTGCGGCAGGGGAGAGCAGGGCCAGGCAGCATAAACATGCATGTGTACATTTTGGCTGTGTCAAAATATTCATTTTTGTAATTACAAACCATTTTTTCCTCGACTGAAATGTTTTTTTTTTTTACATGAACGTTTTATCCACATAGTTATTTTAACAAGAACGTTAGAAGAGGAGATGGCAATAAAACCGTCTGACGATTACAAACAAACAAACCAGCTTACCATCCAGCTCAACAACTAACTAACTAATTCACCACAACCCAAAACCAGCCCATCTTCCAACCAACAGACAAACAAACAAACAAATATCATCATACAAATAAACAACTAACTAAACAACTAATTCACAAACAACCAAATAAACAAGCAACCAATTAATAAATAAAGCAAACATCCAACCAACTCATCAATCATCCAACCAACCCACTCGTACCAACAACCCAGCCGGTGGAAGCAGGTGCACTTGTCCTGAGCCTGGTTCGTCTGCAGGTTTCTTCCTGTTAAAAGAGAGTTTTTCTTCCCACTGTCTCCTTCGTGCTCGCTCAGGGTGGGAGACTGATGAAGTGAAGATTCAACACAACCTGCTGCTTCCTGAGATGCAGAACTTCACTGATTGTCTTTTATAAAGTGAATGTTTCTGTTCAGTGCCCTGAGATGACTTCTGTTGGCGCTACAGAAATAAACCGAACTGAATCACTAAATTCACCAACCAATCAATTAACTCATTAACCGCCACTCAACCATCCAACAAACCTAACAAGTAACAACTCACAAACCACTTTAAACTTCAATAACCCACTTTATTAACTAACCAAAATATAATCCAACCAACCAATTTATCAGCCAATCAGTCAAACAAAGTGTCTCACCAACCAATCAACCAACCCCCCACCCACCCAATCAGACAGACAGACAGACAGGCAGGCAGATAGACAGACAGGCAGTTCCAATAGTTAATCTTAGATTTGGATAGATGTTAAATTTAAATACAAAGATTGAATCTGCTTCACTAGCTGCTGTATTTTTAACGTGACACTCTCAGAGAACTTTTGGAAGTTTGTGCACAACAAAGTGTGTGCGTCACTGCAGAACTGTGAAAGTGAATGGAAATGTGGAGTTAGACTGGATACTGGCAGTGTGTGGGCCTGTATCCTGGAGACTTGTTCCTGTATGTGCGGGTGAATGTGTGTGTGAGGACTGTTTTCCTGTATGTGCGGGTGAATGTGTGTGTGAGGACTGTTTTCCTGTATGTGCGGGTGAATGTGTGTGTGAGGACTGTTTTCCTGTATCTGCGGGTGAATGTGTGTGTGAGGACTGTTTTCCTGTATGTGCGGGTGAATGTGTGTGTGAGGACTGTTTTCCTGTATCTGCGGGTGAATGTGTGTGTGAGGACTGTTTTCCTGTATGTGCGGGTGAATGTGTGTGTGAGGACTGTTTTCCTGTATGTGCGGGTGAATGTGTGTGTGAGGACTGTTTTCCTGTATGTGCGGGTGAATGTGTGTGTGAGGACTGTTTTCCTGTATGTGCGGGTGAATGTGTGTGTGAGGACTGTTTTCCTGTATGTGCGGGTGAATGTGTGTGTGAGGACTGTTTTCCTGTATGTGCGGGTGAATGTGTGTGTGAGGACTGTTTTCCTGTATGTGCGGGTGAATGTGTGTGTGAGGACTGTTTTCCTGTATGTGCGGGTGAATGTGTGTGTGAGGACTGTTTTCCTGTATGTGCGGGTGAATGTGTGTGTGAGGACTGTTTTCCTGTATGTGCGGGTGAATGTGTGTGTGAGGACTGTTTTCCTGTATGTGCGGGTGAATGTGTGTGTGAGGACTGTTTTCCTGTATGTGCGGGTGAATGTGTGTGTGAGGACTGTTTTCCTGTATGTGCGGGTGAATGTGTGTGTGAGGACTGTTTTCCTGTATGTGCGGGTGAATGTGTGTGTGAGGACTGTTTTCCTGTATGTGCGGGTGAATGTGTGTGTGAGGACTGTTTTCCTGTATGTGCGGGTGAATGTGTGTGTGAGGACTGTTTTCCTGTATGTGCGGGTGAATGTGTGTGTGAGGACTGTTTTCCTGTATGTGCGGGTGAATGTGTGTGTGAGGACTGTTTTCCTGTATGTGCGGGTGAATGTGTGTGTGAGGACTGTTTTCCTGTATGTGCGGGTGAATGTGTGTGTGAGGACTGTTTTCCTGTATGTGCGGGTGAATGTGTGTGTGAGGACTGTTTTCCTGTATGTGCGGGTGAATGTGTGTGTGAGGACTGTTTTCCTGTATGTGCGGGTGAATGTGTGTGTGAGGACTGTTTTCCTGTATGTGCGGGTGAATGTGTGTGTGAGGACTGTTTTCCTGTATGTGCGGGTGAATGTGTGTGTGAGGACTGTTTTCCTGTATGTGCGGGTGAATGTGTGTGTGAGGACTGTTTTCCTGTATGTGCGGGTGAATGTGTGTGTGAGGACTGTTTTCCTGTATGTGCGGGTGAATGTGTGTGTGAGGACTGTTTTCCTGTATGTGCGGGTGAATGTGTGTGTGAGGACTGTTTTCCTGTATGTGCGGGTGAATGTGTGTGTGAGGACTGTTTTCCTGTATGTGCGGGTGAATGTGTGTGTGAGGACTGTTTTCCTGTATGTGCGGGTGAGGACTGTCTCGGTCCATCCTTAATCTGGTCCTCCTCTCACAAAGCCTCTCTTTGATGCTGCTTCCTGCCATGTTCAAATAAAGCTCCATAATTAAACTGAGTCTGCTTGCACCTAATTCATTAGTGTTTAGTAGCGTTATTGATAAAACTTGAATAATCCCCTCTCGGCCTCCAGGCTGAACCCCACCAACACCAACACTCACTCCCACAGCTTCAGAAGTGAAGCAGTGACTTGAAGAGTCCTGGAAGGAAGAAAGGCCTCCAACAATTTTCACTCACAATAGATGATATGAGGCTCTTTAGAAAAAAAATAACCTTGCTTTTGTCATTTCCTGCCTGATCTTTTAATCTTTTAGACTCTTTTCTTCAACAACAAAACATATTTCACTCATCAGTTCCTTGTTTCACTGCGTAAGGTTTGTTAAGTCACTTGTTGGTTTGGAGAAAGCAACAGAAGGACACAGTGTGAGATTAGAAGAGAGGAATGGTACTGCTCCCACTTCTGTTCTGCAAAGATAAAACTATATGCTTTTTACACAAGCTCCAAATCCCATTGATACGTTTTACCATGGCCCCAACCTCTGCTCTTGGCTCTTTATTTTAAGTTTCAAGGGATAGGAGTTAAAATATTCCATTAAAAATGAAATCAATCAAATAAACTTTCAAACAGCCAATACACCTGTAGTTTTTGCAGATTATTTTTAAAATAGAACTCAGCAACCAAACAGTTCTATGGACATGAATACGCCCACACATGGCATGCAACTATAGTTTTCTAAACGTTGGCATGCGACATTATTGTTAAAGATTGTTTTAAAGGTCGTTTCGCATTATTGTTAATTTATGACCCCCACACCCCTTCTGTACATAGGGGTTTCCATTTTCTGTGAGTTTTCTACTTTTAGGACTTGTGTGAAAACCTGATGATGTTTTAGGACATTATTTATGCAGAAATATAGAAAATTATAGAGGGGTCACAAACTTTCAAGCACCATGTATGCACATGGTGTCAAGATTCGTACCCGTCCAATTCATTGGGTTGTAAATCATCATGAAGAGTGATAGTTCTAATTTCCTCTCCTCAAACACTTCAAGTATTTGCTACCCTTGAGTACAAAAACACAACCACTTAAATAATTGGAGTAATATTGAGAAATGGAGTGCTTTTTGCCAAGCCCATTATTTACAATCTGCTGAATCTCTCTCTGGTTTCCTCCTCCATTGAGAAGCCTGATATTTTGAATGTGCCTGAAATCTACAAGGATCTCCCAGCAGGGTTCAGTAAAGAATAATCTCTCTCCCCTCACCAACCCTAAAACTGTGCCATCAATCACCTGGAGCATCATTACCATCCAGTCGTCTGTACAACCTGTCAGGACCTGAGACGTACCATGAGACAGTACTGAGGACAACCTGTCAGTACCATGAGACAGTACTGAGGACAACCTGTCAGTACCATGAGACAGTACTGAGGACAACCTGTCAGTACCATGAGACAGTACTGAGGACAACCTGTCAGTACCATGAGACAGTACTGAGGACAACCTGTCAGTACCATGAGACAGTACTGAGGACAACCTGTCAGTACCATGAGACAGTACTGAGGACAACCTGTCAGTACCATGAGACAGTACAGAGTACAACCTGTCAGTACCATGAGACAGTACTGAGGACAACCTGTCAGTACCATGAGACAGTACTGAGTACAACCTGTCAGTACCATGAGACAGTACTGAGGACAACCTGTCAGTACCATGAGACAGTACTGAGGACAACCTGTCAGTACCATGAGACAGTACTGAGGACAACCTGTCAGTACCATGAGACAGTACAGAGGACAACCTGTCAGTACCATGAGACAGTACAGAGTACAACCTGTCAGTACCATGAGACAGTACAGAGTACAACCTGTCAGTACCATGAGACAGTACAGAGGACAACCTGTCAGTACCATGAGACAGTACAGAGTACAACCTGTCAGTACCATGAGACAGTACTGAGGACAACCTGTCAGTACCATGAGACAGTACAGAGTACAACCTGTCAGTACCATGAGACAGTACTGAGGACAACCTGTCAGTACCATGAGACAGTACTGAGTACAACCTGTCAGTACCATGAGACAGTACTGAGGACAACCTGTCAGTACCATGAGACAGTACAGAGTACAACCTGTCAGTACCATGAGACAGTACAGAGTACAACCTGTCAGTACCATGAGACAGTACAGAGTACAACCTGTCAGTACCATGAGACAGTACAGAGTACAACCTGTCAGTACCATGAGACAGTACAGAGTACAACCTGTCAGTACCATGAGACAGTACAGAGTACAACCTGTCAGTACCATGAGACAGTACTGAGGACAACCTGTCAGTACCATGAGACAGTACTGAGGACAACCTGTCAGTACCATGAGACAGTACAGAGTACAACCTGTCAGTACCATGAGACAGTACAGAGTACAACCTGTCAGTACCATGAGACAGTACAGAGGACAACCTGTCAGTACCATGAGACAGTACAGAGTACAACCTGTCAGTACCATGAGACAGTACAGAGTACAACCTGTCAGTACCATGAGACAGTACAGAGTACAACCTGTCAGTACCATGAGACAGTACAGAGTACAACCTGTCAGTACCATGAGACAGTACAGAGTACAACCTGTCAGTACCATGAGACAGTACAGAGTACAACCTGTCAGTACCATGAGACAGTACAGAGTACAACCTGTCAGTACCATGAGACAGTACAGAGTACAACCTGTCAGTACCATGAGACAGTACTGAGGACAACCTGTCAGTACCATGAGACAGTACAGAGTACAACCTGTCAGTACCATGAGACAGTACTGAGGACAACCTGTCAGTACCATGAGACAGTACTGAGGACAACCTGTCAGTACCATGAGACAGTACTGAGAACAACCTGTCAGTACCATGAGACAGTACAGAGTACAACCTGTCAGTACCATGAGACAGTACTGAGGACAACCTGTCAGTACCATGAGACAGTACTGAGGACAACCTGTCAGTACCATGAGACAGTACTGAGGACAACCTGTCAGTACCATGAGACAGTACTGAGGACAACCTGTCAGTACCATGAGACAGTACAGAGTACAACCTGTCAGTACCATGAGACAGTACTGAGGACAACCTGTCAGTACCATGAGACAGTACTGAGGACAACCTGTCAGTACCATGAGACAGTACTGAGGACAACCTGTCAGTACCATGAGACAGTACTGAGGACAACCTGTCAGTACCATGAGACAGTACTGAGGACAACCTGTCAGTACCATGAGACAGTACTGAGGACAACCTGTCAGTACCATGAGACAGTACTGAGGACAACCTGTCAGTACCATGAGACAGTACTGAGGACAACCTGTCAGTACCATGAGACAGTACTGAGGACAACCTGTCAGTACCATGAGACAGTACTGAGGACAACCTGTCAGTACCATGAGACAGTACTGAGTACAACCTGTCAGTACCATGAGACAGTACAGAGTACAACATGTCAGTACCATGAGACAGTACTGAGTACAACCTGTCTGTACCATGAGACAGTACTGAGGACTGGTTGGTTGAACTTTCTTCTGAAGGCTCTGGTGGTCTAGAGGGTCTTCACAAAACTCTGAGCTAAAAATTTAAAACAACTGTCAATAAAATAATTTTGAGCATACTAATTGGGAATGGATGGTACATTTTTATTAGGTATTTATTTATTTATTGTTTCCAAAAAATTCATTTAAATGTGATATTTTTATTCAGGTTGAGATAGTTATAAGATACTAATTATTTGTAGGAAAAAATAGTAAAAGTAAAAAAAAAAAAGTAAAATAGTATTTGCAACTCGACTGTCCTCTCTCTGCTGCTGTCTTTACTTGCTCCTGTTAGCATTTGTAATTATTTATATCTTAACATGATTTTTGTCTTTCCTCCTATAGAAAGTACACCTGGACCAACATTCTGTGTTTGTCTGTTTCTACTTCCTGTTCTCTGTTTCTACTTCCTGTCCTCTCTGTTTCTACTTCCTGTCCTCTGTTTCTACTTCCTGTCCTCTCTGTTTCTACTTCCTGTCCTCTGTTTCTACTTCCTGTCCTCTCTGTTTCTACTTCCTGTCCTCTGTTTCTACTTCCTGTCCTCTCTGTTTCTACTTCCTGTCCTCTCTGTTTCTACTTCCTGTCCTCTCTGTTTCTACTTCCTGTCCTCTCTGTTTCTACTTCCTGTCCTCTCTGTTTCTACTTCCTGTCCTCTCTGTTTCTACTTCCTGTCCTCTCTGTTTCTACTTCCTGTCCTCTCTGTTTCTACTTCCTGTCCTCTCTGTTTCTACTTCCTGTCCTCTCTGTTTCTACTTCCTGTCCTCTCTGTTTCTACTTCCTGTCCTCTCTGTTTCTACTTCCTGTCCTCTGTTTCTACTTCCTGTCCTCTCTGTTTCTACTTCCTGTCCTCTCTGTTTCTACTTCCTGTCCTCTCTGTTTCTACTTCCTGTCCTCTCTGTTTCTACTTCCTGTCCTCTCGTTTCTACTTCCAGTCCTCTGTTTCCAATTCAAGTCCTCTGTTTCCATTTCCAGTCCTCTGTTTCTAAGTCCTGTTCTGTTTCTACTTCCTGTCCTCCATTTCTACTTAAGGTCCTCTGTTTCTAATTCCTGTTCTCTCTGTTTCTACTTCCTGTCCTCTCTGTTTCTACTTCCTGTCCTCTGTTTCTACTTCCTGTCCTCCGTTTCTAATTCCTGGCCTCTCTGTTTCTACTTCCTGTCCTCTGTTTATATTTCCTGTTCTGTTCCTACTTCCTGTCCTCTGTTTCTACTTCCTGTCCTCCATTTCTAATTCTTGTCCTCTCTGTTTCTACTTCCTGTCCTCCGTTTATACTTCTTGTCCTCTGCTTCTAATTCCTGTCCTCTCTGTTTCTACTTCCTGTTCTCTCTGTTTCTACTTCCTGTCCTTTGTTTCTACTTCCTGTCCTTTGTTTCTACTTCCTGTCCTCTGTTTCTACTTCTTGTCCTCTGTTTCCAATTCAAGTCCTCTGTTTACAATTCCAGTCCTCTGTTTCTAAGTCCTGTTCTGCTTCTAATTCCTGTCCTCTCTGTTTCTACTTCCTGTCCTCTCAGTTTCTACTTCCTGTCCTCTGTTTCTACTTCCTGTCCTCCGTTTCTACTTAAGGTCCTCTGTTCCTAATTCCTGTTCTCTCTGTTTCTACTTCCTGTCCTCTCTGTTTCTACTTCCTGTCCTCTGTTTCTACTTCCTGTCCTCCGTTTCTAATTCCTGGCCTCTCTGTTTCTACTTCCTGTCCTCTGTTTATATTTCCTGTTCTGTTTCTACTTCCTGTCCTCTGTTTCTACTTCCTGTCCTCTGTTTCTACTTCCTGTCCTCCGTTTCTACTTCTTGTCCTCTCTGTTTCTACTTCCTGTCCTCCGTTTATACTTCTTGTCCTCTGCTTCTAATTCCTGTCCTCTCTGTTTCTACTTCCTGTTCTCTCTGTTTCTACTTCCTGTCCTTTGTTTCTACTTCCTGTCCTCCGTTTCTACTTCTTGTCCTCTGCTTCTACTTCCTGTCCTCTCTGTTTCTACTTCCTGTCCTCTCCGTTTCTACTTCCTGTCCTTTGTTTCTACTTCCTACCCTCCTTTTCTACTTCTTGTCCTCTGCTTCTAATTCCTGTCCTCTCTGTTTCTACTTCCTGTCCTCTGTTTCTACTTCTTGTCCTCTGTTTCTACTTCCTGTCCTCCGTTTCTACTTAAGGTCCTTTGTTTCTAATTCCTGTTCTCTCTGTTTCTACTTCCTGTCCTCTCTGTTTCTACTTCCTGTCCTCTGTTTCTACTTCCTGTCCTCCGTTTCTACTTCCAGTTCTCTGTTTCTAATTCCTGTCCTCTCTGTTTCTACTTCCTGTCTTATGTTTCTACTTCCTGTCCTCCGTTTCTACTTAAGGTCCTCGTTTTCTAGTTCCTGTTCTCTCTGTTTCTACTTCCTGTCCTCTCAGTTTCTACTTCCTGTCCTCTGTTTCTACTTCCTATCCTCCGTTTCTACTTAAGGTCCTCTGTTTCTAATTCATGTTCTCTCTGTTTCCACTTCCTGTCCTCTCTGTTTCTACTTCCTGTCCTCCGTTTCTACTTCCAGTCCTCTGTTTCTAATTCCTGTCCTCTCTGTTTCTACTTCCTGTCTTCTGTTTCTACTTCCTGCCCTCAATTTCTACTTCTTATCCTCTGCTTCTAATTCCTGTCCTCTCTGTTTCTACTTCCTGTCCTCTCAGTATCTACTTCCTGTCCTCTGTTTCTACTTCCTGTCCTCCGTTTCTACTTAAGGTCCTCTGTTTCTAATTCCTGTTCTCTCTGTTTCTACTTCCTGTCCTCTCTGTTTCTACTTCCTGGCCTCTCTGTTTCTACTTCAATCCGTGTATGGTTCGTTCTTTCGTTATTCCGTTTCAAAATAAAAACCAAATAACCGAACAAGCTTTGGTTATTTGGTAATTTCGTTTTAAAACGAAATTACAAAAACGGTTTTTAAACGGTTTTTTCGTTATTTCGTTTTTAAAACGAAATTAGAAAAACGGAATTGCCAAAAATAAAAAAAGGAGAACGTTTTGGTTTTTGGTTAAACCAAAGACGAGCTTTTATTTTGTTAATTGAACACGGGAGCTTATGGCGGAACCGGAAATGAACTCCCGGTGCTGTGCGAATTTCTGTTCCCCCGTGAGAATCTGAGCTGCGTGAAGCTGACACCCCACCACCCACGTCAAACCAGCACTAACCATTCATACTATTTGCTTTAATTTTTGACGTGTGTGGGGTGTCAGCTTGTAATCAGTTCCCCCTGTGTCGGGAGCGCGCACTGCACCCGAGAGGCGGATCCGACCGTGTTCAAGGCGCATCTCTCTGTGAAACGAGTCCACACTATCTTGTCACGGTTATAACTCATTTTAATACTCCTGGTGATAAATAAATAAATATAAACCCTCCACTAACAAAATAAACCTGGTCTTGTGTGGGGTGTTAGAACCTACAGCTTTTTTTATTTTTTTTATCGCTGACAGAATCTAGATTTGGTCATGTAACCTGCCAAATACAAATTTTAATAATAATACAAATTATCAGTCAGCCACCAACACATCATATATATTTATAATTTTTATTACTAATATTAAAGGATGGAAGCAGCTGTTAGCAGGACAAGAAAACTTCCTGCAAAGATAAGTGTAGGCTTTCTGGTAGGCTAAATCTCGTTCAAAATTAAAAATGACTGGAGAAATTTTTTTTCTAGCTGCTATTTTTGTTAGTTAATGTCTGTTTTTTCCATTATTTGAGAGAAAAAATGATTTTAGAAATAACAAAGTCAGAGTCAGAGATTCTTTATTGTCATTTGCACCACATGTGGTTCATGTGATGAAACGAGATTATGTACACAGGGTCCCAGTTACATCCAACAACAAAATGTAAAAGAAGAACAGTAATAACATCTAAGATATGAACTAAGAAAAACATCAACTAAAAATACACTAAGCACTAATGTCATAGAAAAACATTACTCCAAACAGCAGCTGTGTGAGCAGATGTGCACAATGAACATAGCAACATGAACCAGATCAGCAGCAACATGATGTGATATTTCACAGTGATTATTCTTATTATTTATTTATTCATGAGTCTAACAGCCTCAGGGTAGAAGCTGTTCCTCAGTCTAGTTGTTCTACACTTGATGCTCCTCAACCTCCGTCCTGAAGGGAGTGGGTCAAAGAGTGTGTGTGCTGGGTGAGTGGGGTCTTTTATGATGCAGGTGGCTCTCTTCCTGCATCTGGAGGTGTAAATGTCTGTGATGGTGGGGAGACTGACTCCAACATCTTCTGTGCAGCCTTCACCACTCTCTGTAGAGCTTTTCTTTCTGCAGCTGTGCAGCCTCCATGCCACACGTTGATGCTGGAGCACAGGATGCTCTCCACTGCACACCTGTAGAAGGAGGTGAGAACTGGGCTGCTCAGACCAGCTCGTCTCAGCCGTCTGAGGAAGTAGAGTCTCTGATGACCTTTCTTGATCAGGCTGGTGGTGTTGTTGCTCCAGCTGAGGTTATCATTCAAGTGTACACCCAAGTATTTGTAGCTGGAGACCACTTCCACTGCAGATCCTCTTATGTTCAGTGGGGTGTGGGTGTGTTTGTTCCTGTGAAGTGGATACATATTTTTTAAATCTATTATAAAAAGCAGTGTTTGAGTTGTTACACTGTTTAATATATAATTGCCAGATTCACTCACATGTTGTCACAACTGATGGTAAGGCTGGTGCACCTCTCTTAAGACCCTACCGACTCTGGTTTCTCCAGCATGTATCCCAATAGATGACAAGTATCCCGTCATAAATTTCCGTCCGTAGGATGGTCCTGTCAAACACACACACAAATGTAAAATGTTATCTGATGTACTGCGGTCAAACCAGTCAACATTAGCTCTCTCTTAAAGATTTGTGTGGCTCATACATGGTGCATTACAATAAGAGAAACAGAAAGTGCCCCTGCAGTCAAGAAACAATGAGAGAAAATGAGATTCATATTTATAAACAATATACAATTATGCCATACTTATTACTTTCACATACCTATAATATATCAAGAATAAATATGTCACAGTTTTAGATTTTGTATAAAAGAGCAAGTCAAAGTGCCTCTTTCAGTTTGCTTTTCTATGACCTCTATTCAAAATTCATATTTCATGTTCAGTGTTACAAAGAAGAAGTTAATATTTATTTGTTTGATGGCTGTTACTATTTTTTCCTGAAAAGGTGCTTACGATCGAGATGTATATATATATATATATATATATATATATATATATATATATATATATATATATATATATATATATTATATATA
>JBBPBX010034399.1:0-16384 GCA_038048925.1 Garcialebias charrua
ACCATCGTGCGTTTCCCCCTGCGCCCCACGTCGACCACCGTGCGCCTCCCCCGTGCCCCACGTCGACCACCGTGCGCCTCCCCCCGTGCCCCGGGGATGGTCCGTGCGCGCCGCACGTTTGAGTGGGTCCTCGGCTTTATCACAGCTGATTACGCTGCTAAAAATTACACACACACACACACACACAGCCCCGCTGCAGAGAGAGGGGAAAAAAAGCGAAACTAGCTTATACAGTCGTTTCATGTCATTTTTAATATAAATCTGCCTGTTGACTGTGGGCGCACACTGCATGTCATCTGTATTCTGTGTGGATCGCGCGTCTTGCATTCAGAAGTGGGTCTGCGCGGCTCAATAGATCCGGGGCTGACACTATGATCAAAGGCGAGTCAATTTAATTCGCCAAACCGCGTTTGTGTGTTTTCTGAATGCTTGTTGGAGGCTTGAACACGCATAATGAAAGCCGGACCGACCTGTCTTATGAATGGACACTTCCTGCTCGCGGTGGCAGGAAACGTAGCCTTATATGGTGTTTTGAGGGGTGGGAATTATGTAAATTACCTCTCCGCGTGCACGCGCAGGTGAATAGGACAGGTGGAATTCATTATATGTGCGCAGCTCATTTACACACTTTTCCTGAGGATAGGAGAGTTTGTTGAATCTGACGTGGCATGTTCGTACGAACGCTTTGTACAAACAAAAGTAGGAGAAATTTAGGATAAAAATACGAACATGTTCGTGCATGAGCGCCAATGGGTGTAATATGTTCAAATTGACGAACTCTCAACAAAATCCTTGCTGCACTATTTTGAATATATTGAAGCTTCTGAAGGTATTTACCAGGGATTCCAATAAACAAGGAGTTGTAGTAGTCGAGTCTGGGGGAGACAAAAGCATGGACGAGTTTCTCAGCATCAGAAAAAGTTAGGGATGGGCGAAGTCTGGAGATGTTTCGATGATGGAAAAAGCAGGTTTTAAACAGAAGCTTAATGGGATTTTTCAAATGTAAGATGAGAGACCATTTTTATTCCAAGATTTGTAACAGAGGTGGAGAGGGGGATGTCTTGTCCAGAAAAGGAAATTGTTGTTAAAGTTGACGTTTGTATCTGGTGAGGGGTGACAATCAGTATGGCCTCAGTCTTGGAGCAGTTTAATTGAAGAAAGTTCTGATTCATCCATGCCCTAATTTCCTCCAGGCAGGTAGAGAGGGCAGTGAGTGAAGATGGAGATGACAATGGGGAAGATGAGGATGCTCCAGTCCTGATGTAAAGCTGTGTATTGTCGGCATAACAGTGAAAAGAAATGTTGAACTGATTAATAATTTGACCTAAAGGCAGCATGTAAAGGGAAAACAGCAGGGGCCCCAGAACTGACCCCTGAGGGACACCACAGGAGACACAGACTGTCTGGGACGTGGCGTTGCCAAGACTAACACATTCCAGCCTATTGGAGAGGAAAGATTTGAACCAGTCCAGGACGGTGTCACAGAGACCGACCTCCACATGAAGACGGTGGAGGAGGATACTATGGTCCACAGTGTCGAAGGCTGCAGTGAGGTCAAGGAGGACAAGGATGGAGGGAGAGCCAGTGTCAGCAGCCAAGAGGACATCATTGGTAACTCTCAGCAATGCAGTCTCTGTACTGTGAGCTGCTCTGAATCCAGACTGGAACTTCTCATACAGAGAGTGTTGCTGTAGGTGGTCCTGCAGCTGAGCAGCAACTGCTTTTCCAGCACTTTAGACAGAAAAGGGAGGTGTGAAATTGGGCGGTAATTAGAAAAAATGTCGCAATCCAAATTAGATTTTTTCAGAAGAGGCCTAATGATGGCAGTTTTTAGAGGTAGTGGAACATGACCAGATTGTAGAGACTGATTTATGATTTGTGTGATTAATGGGCTTATTGCAGAGTGATTGGATTTTATGAGAGACGAGGGGAAGGGATCCAGGGCGTAGGATGAAGGCTTCATTTTTGGTGTCTTCAGTTGCTCTAAAACTTAATCACAGAAAGGTAGAAAGGCCCAACAAGGGTCGGTGAAAAAAGGGTTGGTGAAAAAAACAGCAGAAAGTAACAAAAAAAGATCGAGGAGCAAAAAGTACGAGGAGCAGCGGCAGCCAAGGCACGCCCGCGTCCGCTCACACAGGTGCTGTCATACAGGTGATAGCACCTGTAAATGTAACATTTTAAAGGAAAAATATGTTTATTCAAAATTTCACAGTGTCAACAAATCCCAAAAAAGTTGGGACAAGTAGCAATAAGTGGCTGGAAAAAGGAAATTGAACATATAACGAACAACTGGAAGACCAATTAACACTAATTAGGTCAATTGACAACAGGATTGGGTATAAAAAGAGCTTCTCAGAGTGTCAGTGTCTCTCAGAAGCCAAGATGGTAAGAGGATCACCAATTCCACCATTGTTGCTCAGAAAGATAGTGCAGCAATACCAGAATAGTGTTACCCAGCATAAAATAGCAAAGACGTTTAAAGCCCGAGATACACTCATGCGTCCTCAGGTACGCCACCATACGCACGCATTTTGTGCGCATGTGTTTTGCTGATATGCTTCAGCATATGTCAGAAACTATCAGCTTTCAAACGCTCGCGTTCTCCTTGTTGTAATATGAGCAGCTGCACACGGAGGGGACTCAACTGAGCTCGCTGATTGGTTACTTGCTGACACGCCTACTGAAATGATTGACAGCCAGCTCATGTAGCGCCTTGAAGACCGCGGCGGTGTTCATGCGGTGTTTCTACTATATATGTTGTAAAAAGTTCTCTCAGAAATAAAAATAATAACAGGGAGTGCTTTTCCTGCAGCACACAGCCCACCAGGGATATTTAAAACATCGCCGCACCCAGGTAGGACCTGAATTCATTCATTTCAATCATCGAGTGAACGGAGGAAGAAGCGGTTACTTGACTTTAGGCAAAAAAACAAAAGAAAAGGCCCGATCAGCGATAAAGAAGGGGAATTTATTTAATTTGTGTAACATACAAAACAGTCCGGCGCCGGGGAAGTTTATGTTCAGACACCGCGCATCGCGTATGCGTAGTAAAAAAAATACTTTTGCGCGTACGTGCCCTGAGGGGCTACGCGGGGCTACGCTTTTGCCACAGCGTACGTACGCTGCGTATAGGCGTATCGTGNCTCCAAGTGGCTGGGGAGAGGGAAGTCTGGGCCTCCCTACTTAGGCTGCTACCCCCGCGACCCGACCCCGGATAAGCGGAAGAAGATGGATGGATGGATGGATGGATGGAGGTAGAAAGGCCCAACAAGGGTCGGTGAAAAAAGGGTTGGTGAAAAAAACAGCAGAAAGTAACAAAAAAGTTCGAGGAGCAAAAAGTACGAGGAGCAGCGGCAGCCAAGGCGCGCCCGCGTCCGCTCACACAGGTGCTGTCATACAGGTGCTGTCACACAGGTGATAGCACCTGTAAATGTAACATTTTAAAGGAAAAACATGTTTATTCAAAATTTCACAGTGTCAACAAATCCCAAAAAAGTTGGGACAAGTAGCAATAAGTGGCTGGAAAAAGGAAATTGAGCATATAACGAACAGCTGGAAGACCAATTAACACTAATTAGGTCAATTGACAACATGATTGGGTATAAAAAGAGCTTCTCAGAGTGTCAGTGTCTCTCAGAAGCCAAGATGGTAAGAGGATCACCAATTCCACCATTGTTGCACAGAAAGATAGTGCAGCAATACCAGAATGGTGTTACCCAGCGTAAAATAGCAAAGACTTTTAAGTTATCATCATCAACCGTGCATAACATCATCAAAAGATTCAGAGAATCTGGAACAATCGCTGTGCGTAAGGGTCAAGGCCGTAAAACTCTACTGGATGCTCGTGATCTCCGGGCCCTTAAACGTCACTGCACCTCAAACAGGAATGCCACTGTCAAGGAAATAACAGAATGGGCTCAGGAATACTTCCAGAAAGCATTGTCAGTGAACACAATCCACCGTGCCATCCGCCGTTGCCAGCTGAAACTCTACAGTGCAAAGAGGAAGCCATTTCTAAGCAAGCTCAGACGTTTGCACTGGACCAGGGGTCATTTAAAATGGAGTGTGGCAAAATGGAAGACTGTTCTGTGTCAGATGAGTCACGATTTGAAGTTCTTTATGGAACACTGGGACGCCATGTCATCCAGACCAGAGAGGACAAGGATAGCCCAAGTTGTTATCAACGCTCCGTTCAGAAGCCTGCATCACTGATGGTATGGGGTTGCATGAGTGCTTGTGGCATGGGCAGCTTGCATGTCTGGAAAGGCACCATTAATGCAGAGAACTATGTTCAGGTTCTAGAACAACATATGCTCCATCTAGACGTCATCTCTTTCAGGGAAGACCCTGCATTTTTCAACAAGATAATGCCAGACCACATTCTGCAGCAATCACAACATCATGGCTACGTAGGAGAAGGATCCGGTACTGAAATGTCCAGCCTGCAGTCCAGATCTTTCACCTATAGAGAACATTTGGAGCATCATAAAGAGGAAGGTGCGACAAAGAAGGCCCAAGACGATTGAACAGTTAGAGGCCTGTATTAGACATGAATGGAGAGCATTCCTATTTCTAAACTTGAGAAACTGGTCTCCTCTGTCCCCAGACGTCTGTTGAGTGTTGTAAGAAGAAGTGGGGATGACACACAGTGGTAAAAATGGACTTGTCCAAACTTTTTTGGGATTTGTCAACGCCATGAAATTTTGAAACAACATATTTTTCCCTTAAAATGATACATCCTCTCAGTTTAAACTTTTGATCTGTGATTTGTGTTCTATTCTGAATAAAATATTAGATGTCACCTCCACATCATTGCATTCAGTTTTTATTCACAATTTGTTTAGTGTCCCAACTTTTTTGGAATCCGGTTTGTACTTTATTTTGTACCCTCATTGAATGCTTTAGAATTTCTTCTTTTTTTGTGTGTGAGTCGTATCGGTTCTTATCATCCCGACTATTTAATTTCACAGTTTACCTTGTGTTAACCTGAATGACAAATAAACATAACTAGAAAGCCATCTCCTCAGATAGGGTTGGATATTTTACACCACCCACCACCCCCACCCCCATCAGTGGCCACCTTTGATTTTGTTGCAGCAAGCTAGTTTTTGATGACCTTTCTTTAGGCTGGATGCAGCCACACACACACACACCAAAATGGAAGTCTGCACATTACTAATTTCCCAAGTAATTAAATAAAACCCTACAACTTAAAAGTAAAGATTTTTTTAAATAAAATTATATTAGGATGATTTATTGTACATATGATACAAATACCAACTACGGTACTCCAATGACTAGTCCCTATTTCTGAGCAGACTTTAAACCTTAATAGTGAAACAGACACAGATCTCTCTTCTGGGAAACTGAAATAACACGAAAATGGAAAATCCTGCTCGACCTCAAGAGGAAAACAGTGGAAAGAAAAACAGAAACGCGTAGAACCAATAAAGTATTTTATCCATTTTTCAATAAAAAATACATTCATACAGAAACTATTTTACAAAACAATTTCAAATGAAAAAAAATCTTGTTATGCCATAAAACAAACAAAAATAGAGCCTCATATTTTTCATGTGTATCCAATAAAGTTTTTTTTTTTCTAGCTAAAGACAGGACATATTTGCAGGTCTTTAAAAAGTGAAACATATTACATAAAATAAAGAGGGAAAAAATATGGGCACCAGAATGCAAGAAAATGACAATTCAAGTGTCCTGAACAATTTACACCATTTTTGTTTTCATTGTATTTGGAAACAAAAAAACTGACAGGTCACATGTGTTGGTGCTAATGATGCCATTTGAAATTATGCATTTATGAATCTTTTTTTTCCTCCAGAAAACAAAAAGTTACACAAACAAAAGCAGAAAAATGGAGTGCTCCTATTTTACAGTTATCTTCAGCCTTTTTATCTTTTTTTTTTTCATTAGAAACACGCTGCACTTGCTTTTGGTCCCGAACCCTTTCAAAATATAGGCTTCTTTACAAAAACCTTTAGTTTACAATGTGATGCACTTTTGCATTTTGACATTTTTCATTGTTAAGACGAAGCATTAATGACAGACTTTAATTCATGTCCAACAGGTCCACCTGCACAGGGCTTAAATGTGGAATCAAATATTTCGTCAACCTGTTGAGAGTGTGAAACTCCTGTAACGTAAAACAATGGTTCTCAACACTGGTCCTTGAGGGACACCATCCTGCATGTTTTTGTCGTTTCCCTGTTTTGACACCCGATTTGAATAAATGGGTGATTAAAAGGCTTCTGAAGATTTGAAGTAGTAACAAAATCACTGAATCAGGTGTGTCGGAGCAGGGAACCAACTAAAACATGCAGGACGGTGTTCCTCGAGGACCAAGGTTGGGAACCACCGACGTAAAACATGCAAACAGCGGAAACCGTAAAAACAGACATCTGGTCCCAGTCCCATTTCAGTTTAGACACCAATCAAAACCTTTAGAGCTGAAACACGGTCCAGTTGAGCTTGTTAGACCGGTCCTGGTACCGTTTACAGTAGGATTATATGTTGTTTAAAGTAAAACTGAGGAAAAATACTGACTCATATAGACAGCGAGACTAAACAAAACATACGTCAAACAGACTTGTGATTAGGACCGCCGTCATCACGCTATAGGACGCATCGCGCTCTCTGGAGAATGTAACACGTTCACACGTTACCTGACAGAAACGGCCCTGACGTTAACGTTTTCCTTTGTGGTAAATTTGATATCGTCACTACAGTTGCGACAGAGCGCAACACTTTATGAGAACATTTCCAAGGTTCTGTACCTTTGACAGCAGGTTATAGATCATCTGCAGTGCAGCCACATCGTCTTGTACTACATAGTAGTAAACAAATGTAAAAAGTGTGAACTGGGTCTTCACAATTCTGTTTCCAATCCGGGTCATTAAGAGTATGATTCAAGTCTGATATAGCTGATATTTTTGAGGAAAGAAATGAGCAGAAATGTAAAAATGGCAGTCATTACAAAGCTGATTTATGGTTCTTTTTTTTTCTTTTTTTTCTTTAAGCGTTTTTAGAGAAATTTGTTGTGATAAGGAAAATGAAAATGTAAAAAAGGTGCAACTGTATGGATCAGAGCCTTTATAAAGCTAACTATTAAACGCATTCCTGCTTTAGCAATGGCCATTTGGTGTACGTGTTCGTGAGAGTGATCTTTTTAAACAGGACAAGGCCACTTACATAAGGCATCAATAAGGTCAACAGTGCATTTACAGAGAGAACAAAAAAGAAAAGCAAATGTGAAGAAAAAAATGCGCAAATAATCCCATATTATAGTGGTTTCCCCAACTTCAAGAAAAAAAAAAAGATTGCTCTATGAGATTTGTACAATACTATGATACTGAATATGATGAAGGTAGCTGCACTTGAATGGAGTTTTGTTGTCCTACAAGCAAACAAGTGTGCAACACTTCCCCAGATCCCATGCAATGTCTGCTATAATGGCAGTAACTGCGAACTTTTCCTTATTTTTTTATATATTTTTTTTACTTTTAAGATACAATGCTTACACAATGGACAACAACATGAGCTTTATAGCATGTGTGTTCTGGGACAGGCCACGTAATACATTGCACATTTAACAGCTGCACTAAACAAAACCACTTCTCACGTTTTGACAGGGAGCTGCAGGTCTGCCTCCCGGCCGACAGGGGGCGCCCTCTAGGACGTCGTTTCCGAACGACCCCAGACTCCCTGCCATTGCAAACAGACTCAACCAACACAGACAGAACCTTTTGTTTGCATTCATTCTCTGTGGGATAACGGATACCCCCCCTCCCCCCCATCGCAAATAAGAAAATCTCATTTGTAGAGCATCCCTTCCTCCACATCATTCACTCGCAGGCTCCATCCGCTTCACACAGCCAGCTAAGGGGTCCAGTCACAGGCACTCACAGTCCCATGCGTACAGGCAAACACTCTCAGTGGAGAAATGGTACTCCCCCCACCCCACGAGTCCCATAATCCTCCAGGAAACACACACAAAAAAGCATTGAACACCATACAGAAGAGTCCTTTCCCATCATCTCCAGCCAAGATTTCTTTTCCTCCCCATGATTTTTTTTTTTTAACCAAGTCTCTCTTTACTGTCCGGTCTTCTGTAAAAGCCTTTCAAGACCAATCACCACAGCAAGGTGTTGGAGGCACTGAGTACGGTGCAAATCATAGCCTGCGTTGCTTCATGTTTTTTCCCACTGACTGGAACACGGCGGTGCTCTCATCCACGCTCCCAGGACACACCGGCCTTGCTGATCCCCCAAAACAGGTCAGGACAATCAACCAGACTCATCCCTTAGAGCTCTCGACATGAAGCACATCTTAGACGTGCCTCTTCATGTGCAGCGCCAGGTGATCGGAGCGGGAGAAACACCTGCAAGGAGAGAGACAAAGGAGGAAAATACGTTAGTTATGNGTAGACGGGTTATACAACATTTTATGGCTGAACTTAACTTAAGAGACATATGGAGAATCCAGAATCCAACAAAGAGAGAATATTCGTGCCATTCAACTACCCATAATAGTTATAGCCGTATTGATTATTTTTTAATTTCAAATTCTTTAGTTGCGAGAATTAAAGATTGTGCATATAATAGCATATTAGTCTCCGACCATTCATTATGCATACTTTTCAAGAAAAAAAAAAAGATTGCTCTATGAGATTTGTACAATACTATGATACTGAATATGATGAAGGTAGCTGCACTTGAATGGAGTTTTGTTGTCCTACAAGCAAACAAGTGTGCAACACTTCCCCAGATCCCATGCAATGTCTGCTATAATGGCAGTAACTGCGAACTTTTCCTTATTTTTTTATATATTTTTTTTACTTTTAAGATACAATGCTTACACAATGGACAACAACATGAGCTTTATAGCATGTGTGTTCTGGGACAGGCCACGTAATACATTGCACATTTAACAGCTGCACTAAACAAAACCACTTCTCACGTTTTGACAGGGAGCTGCAGGTCTGCCTCCCGGCCGACAGGGGGCGCCCTCTAGGACGTCGTTTCCGAACGACCCCAGACTCCCTGCCATTGCAAACAGACTCAACCAACACAGACAGAACCTTTTGTTTGCATTCATTCTCTGTGGGATAACGGATACCCCCCCTCCCCCCCATCGCAAATAAGAAAATCTCATTTGTAGAGCATCCCTTCCTCCACATCATTCACTCGCAGGCTCCATCCGCTTCACACAGCCAGCTAAGGGGTCCAGTCACAGGCACTCACAGTCCCATGCGTACAGGCAAACACTCTCAGTGGAGAAATGGTACTCCCCCCACCCCACGAGTCCCATAATCCTCCAGGAAACACACACAAAAAAGCATTGAACACCATACAGAAGAGTCCTTTCCCATCATCTCCAGCCAAGATTTCTTTTCCTCCCCATGATTTTTTTTTTTTTACCAAGTCTCTCTTTACTGTCCGGTCTTCTGTAAAAGCCTTTCAAGACCAATCACCACAGCAAGGTGTTGGAGGCACTGAGTACGGTGCAAATCATAGCCTGCGTTGCTTCATGTTTTTTCCCACTGACTGGAACACGGCGGTGCTCTCATCCACGCTCCCAGGACACACCGGCCTTGCTGATCCCCCAAAACAGGTCAGGACAATCAACCAGACTCATCCCTTAGAGCTCTCGACATGAAGCACATCTTAGACGTGCCTCTTCATGTGCAGCGCCAGGTGATCGGAGCGGGAGAAACACCTGCAAGGAGAGAGACAAAGGAGGAAAATACGTTAGTTATGGTGTCCTGATGCATGCTCAATAATCCAGATAGAAAAATCTAAAAAAATATATAAGTCATGCCCTCTGGACCTGAGAGAGGAGTGAAGGAGGCCATTTTTGTGAAGAGAAACTGTCCATCATTAAATGGGGCAGAGCCTCCGTGTCCAACTGTCCCCCTCTTACAACGCTGTTTTTGTTAATATCCCTCAGCCCCCTGTGAATAGCAAACAACCACCAGGGCACTAACGATCAATCATTAGACTGATGGTCCTCCTTTATCATGTGAGCAGCTAGTTCTGGAGGACAGCAGCAAACTGGTTGATCCACTGTGAGAAGGTGCTATTTATAAGACTGAGTTTGTTGCAGCTCCTCAGACTGAAGAAGTCTTTTGGATAAAAGATGAAACGTTTCAACAAGAATCTGTCCAGAGAACCTGACTCAACATTTTTAGATTAGTTATAGTCCTGCACACTAACAATAATAATAATGTTATGTGTCATCATCATTTTATGTTGTTTTATGTTTACCAACTGAAATTACTGAAGTTTTATGATTTGGTGGACTAATATTTTGTTAGTTACAATCCCTTCAAACATTCAAATGCATTTTGTAAAAATGAAAAGTTGCTACAATCTTAAGGGAACAGAGATTTTTGTAAAACCACAGTGCAAAAGCAGTTTAAAGGGTCGGTCCATTTCAATACAGGGAATTGGTTTGTGGAATAGTTTGGAAAATGATGTTAAAAAAGTAAAGTCAATGTTTATGTTAAAGAGAATGATCAAAACTAAATTGTTGAAAAGATACATATAAATTAGGTAAAAGAGAAATGTACTAGAAATTGAAAATTGTGACGAGTTATTCATTTTGTTCTGTTATTTATAGATGATTATTGATCGTTTAAATTGATTTCTTTGTTTTAAAGAAGGGGCAGATATAATAAGATTTTTTATTCTTCTGCTACTTTTCATTTTATGGTTTTGTTTTTCATATAGTCTGTGAAATTGTTTTGTGTTTTAAATTTGAAATTAATAAATTAAATAAAAATAAAATAAAAGTTCCCATACAAAGGCGAAATTGGTTCTCTGCATTTAACCCATTGCACCTGGGACACACAGGTGAAGCAGTGGGCAGCAGCTATTGAAGATGCATGGGGGGGGGGATGGGGTTAAGGTGTGCTGGTGATACTACAAGATGAGCAATGACTGGGAATCAAACCCGGGACTTTTGTGTCCCCAGTCGGCTGCCCTGCCTCTACCCCATCTCAAGCTTTGCTAAACTACGGTAAAAATAACAAAACAAGTACCGGCAGAATGTTTGGGTTTTCTTTGTGGACTCGCATCAGGTCCTATTTTGATAGAGTTTATGGTTTTTATTAACATTAAAGTTGGTTACAAAGTAAAATCAGTGAAGCAAACTTGGGCTTTAAAAAAAAATCTTGTTCATTTATACGTCAAAGTTAGAGAAAAGAACACAGCAGAATTGGTTTTGAAGAAAATATTTGTTTTTTCTTTTGAACAAGATTTTAAACTTTTCTTGTTTTCTATCAGTGTACCATACATGTCCAGTTACTTGTGATTGTAAATTTGGTTCTAAAAACTTTAAGAGTCTTATGATCAGAACTTAAAAATAATCAAAACAATGTCATCATGGCCCAGTCCTAAATCTGCAAACTTCATGCTGTTGCATGAAGACTTGGTACCATAGCAAACTAAAGGATAATTAATTACTGCTTCACTGTGTTGTTTCAAAGTTGGTTTATAAAACTAAGTGGACATGAAATCTTATAACTCAGATGATTGTTAGAAACATTCTTTCCACTGAAATTAAAACAGAAAAGATTTCTTACGATTGTGGCCAACAAAAAAAGCCAACGTTTCCGTGAACACAGTGTTGACTTGTGCACACCCTTACCTGTCACAGTGACTGCATTTAAATGGCTTTGCTCCGGTGTGCTTCCTGAAGTGTCGGGTGAGTTCATCACTTCGTGCAAAGCGCCAATCGCAGCCCTCCCATGAACACCTGTAAGGCTTCTCACCTATTAAAAAAACATAATACAGAGTGAGGAGAAACTGTCAGGTAGGACGTTCTGTGTCACAGAGTTCAACGGTTCTTGCATGGTCTGACAAATCTAGGGATCTGCAAATTCATAGCATCTCTAAATCACAATACAGGAGTACAGGGAGTCCCTGAGTTACGTCGCCCTTGACTTACGGCAATCCGGAGTTACGAACTTATCATAATTACTAAAAATATGATTTTTTTTTTTTTTTGGTTTAAATGTTCTTTATTTCATGTGTACAGCACTTTGTTGCAGCTGTGGTTGTTTTAAATGGCTTTATAAATAAAGTATTATTATTAAAATTATTATTTTTATTATTTTTAAGCCGAATTACGCAGTTTCCGATAGTTTCCGACAGTTTCCGGCCGCAATGTTTTTAGCTGCGGTTAGCTCCGGCTTCGACAGCCAAACCGTGTTGGTTCAGAGGTTGCTCCGCGCGGACACATGCGCTGCAGCTGAACGGCGGTTTTGCGTAAGGACAGATAGACCAAGGACAAAGACGCTGTGGAACGCGTGAAGCAGCAGACAGCAAGATGTAGTGGAGGAACCACGAGCTAACATGCTAATGCTAACGGACCCGACGGGCGGCGGTCCGAGACGCCTGCTGGAGCCGGGAGCTCGCATCCATGTGTGCCTGGCAGCCTCAGATGTTTGATGGACACAGAGGTAACATGCTAAAACGCGGATAAACAGCTGGGTAGCCTTTTTGGAGGGACGACACCGAGCTAACGGGGGCTAAAATGCCTTTTGGAGGGATAACACCGAGCTAACGGGGCTAAAATGCCTTTTGGAGGGACGACACCGAGCTAACGGGGGCTAAAATGCCTTTTGGAGGGACGACACCGAGCTAACGGGGCTAAAATGCCTTTTGGAGGGACAACACCGGGCTAACGGGGCTAAAATGCCTTTTGGAGGGACGACACCGAGCTAACGGGGGTTAAAATGCCTTTTGGAGGGACGACACCGAGCTAACTGGGGCGAAAATGCCTTTTGGAAGGATGACACCGAGCTAACAGGGCTAAAATAACTTTTGGAGGGACGACACCGAGCTAACGGGGGCTAAAATAACTTTTGGAGGGACGACACCGAGCTAACGGGGCTAAAATGCCTTTTGGAGGGACGACACCGAGCTAACGGGGGTTAAAATGCCTTTTGGAGGGACGACACCGAGCTAACGGGGGCGAAAATGCCTTTTGGAGGGATGACACCAAGCTAACAGGGCTAAAATAACTTTTGGAGGGACGACACCGAGCTAACGGGGGCTAAAATAACTTTTGGAGGGACGACACCGAGCTAATGGGGGCTAAAATGCTAAAGCGGCCCGGACCCGACTGGCGCGGCGGCGGAGAGCCTGCTGCAGCCCGGAGCTCGCATCAATGTCTGCCTGGTAGCCTCAGATGTTGGATGAAGACCGAGGTAACATGCTAAAATGCGGATAAACAGCTGGGCAGCCTTTTTGGAGGGACGACACCGAGCTAACGGGAGGCTAAAATGCTAACGAGGCCCGACCGGAGACATGGACCCGACGGGCGGCGAAAACCAGCTCACAGTAAGAAATTGTATTTTTTAAATTTAACTACAGTTATAGGTCTCTAAATGTACAGGTAGTCCCTGACTTACGAGTGAGTTCCGTTCGTACGAGGTGCTCGTAACACGAAATCTTGTGTCGGAACACGAAACACGTGTCGCTCGTAAGTCCGGATTTTCGGTCGTAAGTCGGAAAATTTATGCTAGCGCTACTACGAACACTCGTTTTTCAACATAAACGTACATAATAGTTCATAAACATGCTCAGAAACTTGTTTACAAACTGTTAGCTAACACACTTTCATCTAAAAACACATACCAGTGCTGTATTTTCTGTATGTTCTGTACAACTTTACTGTTCGTTAGTCAGCTCGTAAGTCCGGAACCTCGTATGTCGATGCGCTCGTAAGTCGGGGAGTACCTGTATGTGTTTTTTGATACTGTAATCGTGTAGCTGTGTTAGGATTGGTAACTTGGTAACTGTTCATTACCGTACATGTATGTGTATCAGTGACGGCTTGGGTGGTCCCCGACTTACGTCAAAATCGGGTTACGAACGGACCGTAGGAACGGAACTCGTTCGTAAGTCGAGGACTCCCTGTATTTAAACCTCTCAGAAGTGAGATAGTAGTGTCAGTACATGAAGGTGATTTCTGGGGAAACTAATCCTAAAGTGGTCTGGATGAACTTACTGCAGGCCAAAGAGAAAAACAACCCTTTGAGTCTCAGATGTTTGGTATGCAGCTGTAGATCTGCTCCACTGGAGAGCTTATGTAACAGAGGAGGAAAAAAACGGTTTCTAATGGCTCTGACAGCCATTAACCATGTGCCTAACATGGTCGGAGAAGAATGTGAGGAATGTGACTGTTCGCTAACAGGCGGCGCAGCTGTAAACAGCTTGGCTGGGGTCAAAGGTGACGAGGGAAACTGCTCACCCCACCAACAAAACACTGCAAATGTCAGTTTCCCATAATTATTCGCTCTCTCTCTCTCTCGCTCTGTTCCGGCCTTGAAACTGAACGCAGACGGTTGAGACTCTGAATCGTTTCCCATGGTGAAATATGAGAACTGTTGATTTGCTTTCAGGATCTACATCCTCTGGGCGCTGCTGGGCCACAGAAGGACGCCGCTCCTCCCCCTTTGGTCATCTACGTTTCCCCTCCCCCCGCACATGAAGTCACGTTCCGCTGAGTGAATTAGGTCATAGTTCAGGGCATTCCTCCCGACAGAACTATTCGAAGTATGCGGAAGTATTTGCAAGAAACCTGAATCAAAGTTTGTTTAGCGACACGTTGGAAAGGTTCACTCTGTGTGTGTGTGTGTCCTTGTTTATGTTACTTTGTGAAACCCATTTTTCTGAGTTATACCTAATTGTGAGGACCAACTGCTTCTTATGGGGCCCAAAGCCCGGGTAAGAAGAAGTCCCGTTGGTGGGTTATGGGCTAGGACTAAGGTGGTAAGGTATGCAATGGTAATACAGGTAGTCCCCGACTTACGATCACACTGACATACGAGGTTCCGGACTTACGAGCTGGCGAACAAGCAGTAAATTTGTAAAGAACATACAAAAAATACAGCACTTTTATGTGTTTTTAGATGAAAGTGTGTTAGCTAACCGTTTGGAAACAAGTTTCTGAGCATGTTTATGAACTAGTATGAACATTTGTGATATAAACAAGTGTTCGTAGTAGTGCTAGCATAAATTTTCCGACTTACGACCGAAAATCCGGACGTGTTTCGGGTTCAGACATACGCAATTTCGTGTTACGAGACAGTCGTAGGAACGGAACTCGCTCGTAAGTCGGGGATCACCTGTAGTTAGGTTTAGGGTAAAGGTCAGGGTTAGGCTATAGAAATGAATGAAAAATGAATGGAAGTCAATGCAATGGCCCCACAAAGATAGAAAAACAAACCTGCGTGTGTGTGTTTGGTGGTGATTTACCTGTGTGTGTGCGCTGGTGTGCTTTGAGGTGTGAGCTCTTGGTGTACACCTTCCTGCATCCGTTGAAGTGGCACCGGTGGACCCGTCTCCTGCCGTCGGGCGACGCCTCGCCGCTGGTTAGCCCAGTCCTTTCTGCGCCGCCAGTTCTTATTTTCCCAGGGGAGTGCAGCACAGTCTGTATCCCGCTCCACACCTGGGCCACAGAGCCCTCCTTGCCGAGCTCGGGCGAGGAGGGCGGCGTGCCGATGACGGCGGAGCCCAAGTCTTCGCCGCCGTCGCCCAGAATGTCGGCCAACGAGCTGGAGGAGAAATCGAGGGCGGGCGAGAGCTCCTCGGAGCTGTCCGAGGCCTCGCTGCTGGCGTCCGAGTGGAAACCGCCGGCGTCGAGGTGCCGGCTGTCCTGATTGTCCACCTCTTCCTTGATGCAGGGGATCTTTGGGTCGGACTCGCTCGACTTGTCCCCGCAGGCGAGCATGAGCTTGCTCCACAGGTCCTCCTGGCTCTCAAATTTAAGGTCAGTGGCCGAGGCGTAGGGCTCGCTCTGGAGGTATCTTTCCAGCTCGAGGCATGTCTGTGTGGAGGGAGGACAAGAAAACAGTGAGTTCACCGGTAAACAGAGGCTAAAGGGAGGGGGGGGGCTTCTGCACAGCCACACATGTACCGATTCAGTTTTACAAGAAGCTCCGGTGTTCTCGTGCGCAGAGTTTTTATCGTTGAGGACAAAAGAAATGACGGTGAAGCATCACTGGTGCAACTTCCTCTCTGCCTGCAGGAATCAAAGACGCAATGTTCTATGCAGAGGATGGTCAGACGCGCTCTACGGGTGCCTGCTGAGGACACATCAGGGAGGATTACAAGCACAGACTATCATCCTGAGAGCATTCAAGAACAACGTGCTCCAGTCTGTAAATGCATGAATGCTTTCGTGTGCACGTGTGTGTGTGTGTATGTGCAGAGTTTGATCATGAAATTTACATACGCTACACCCCCGCCCCCCCTCTTTGGGTTAGAGAAGTGCTTGTAGATCTTTTAAATCCATCAATTATTTAACATAATGTGGATTTAATAATGCATTTGGAGGCAATGCTAGAAATAACATAGCA
>JBBPBX010034399.1:18738-32655 GCA_038048925.1 Garcialebias charrua
AGCGTGAGCAAAAGCGCAGATTCAAAGAGAGAGAGAGGGAGGAACAGGAGATGCGCGTAAAGACGCACGGCTCCGCGTTCAGCTCCCCCAGCGTGTTTTTGTTCCACTGCACGCGCATCCGTGTACAGCCGCGCAGGCATGAGTGGAAATCATCTACATGAAGATCTGCATCGACAAACAGCCACAGGGGAAAAAAAAAAAAAACTCAAAGCGGAAATTACCGAAAACCAAACGGTAAATCGGTGAAAACACAGAAAAATCGATCGGTTTATTTTAATCCGATTAAAAATAGTAAAAAAGAGGAAACTTCACTTCCTTAAACCTGATGTGTTGCTCGGAACCAAACTGGAACGGACCACTCTGACATTTGGCAGCTGACACGCCAAAACACGCTGAACCCAATCCAATCACGCACATTCCTCACACTCCTGTTAACAATCACGCAGCGGCGGCAGCGTGCGGGTCCAGCTGCGGGAAGTCCTTACCTGCTGCCAGTACTCCTCCAGAGACGGTAACGCAGAAAAGTATCCCGTGTCGTGCACGATCTGGAGCTCCTGGAAGATGCTGCACATCGGAATGACGTCCATGTCACCGAGACTCACGAGCACGAGCGAAGTGGATGCTGGGAGACACGCGCAGCTTGTGGAAGAGTGGAAGAAGCTGGAGACTGTGCATGTATGTGCATGTAGGTCGCTCGGGAGTCGCGCACTTCCAAGAGGAGCGTGTGAGCGCGTGACGCACCGAGAGCGCACAAACAGTGAACTCACCAAAAAGTCTGAGCGCACTGTAAACTTCACCCCCCGGTTCAAAATCACCAACATACACACCCCCATGTGATTACATGACGAGCACCAATCAGCTGTCAGCATCTCAAGACCCGCCCCCTGAGGCACGTCCAGCCAATGGCGCGAGGTGTGGCGCAACATCCCGCGCTGTGGTTGGCGCGCGGCCCCGCACGCTCATTGGGGGCTATATTTAGAGGAGTATATAAAAGAAGCAGCAGGAGGAGGAAGTGGAGAGATGCGAGGTGCGCTCCTCATCACAACTGCGCTCGTTTCACCTCACGTGCGCCTTTTTTTTTTTTAAAGTGGTGCTCGGATGGAGCTGTACGTTTACGCGCGATGGAAAAGACTTCATTTCTGGAGGCTCTAAAAAAAAAAAGCTTGGCAGTTGCCCCCTCAAATAAAAAATAAACTAGAAGATAAAGAAAGATGTAAGAAACTTTGAATTGCTGTAAGAATAATGACTGAAAACACAAGTTCTAAAACAGTGCAATAACAAAAACAGTTTTTATTTTATTTAAATAGCATGATTTAATTGTTAAAGAAGTCATGTGCAACTTTTAAGTAAACGCACCTATCACGCCCCCCGTCTGTGCGCCCTTACACACACACGCACCAAGATTTGTCTATCCTTATTAGGACATTGCATTGGTTCCCATTCATTTCTGCAGCCTGACACTATCAATCACCTTTACTTTACCAGGTAGAGCCCGTTGAGATCGAGATCTGTTTTAGGGTGACCTGGTCAAGTGATCAGCAGCACACGTCACATGGTAATTGACAATTAAGTTTTTGCATTTATCAAAAAGAAAAGAGAAAACTACAATCACAATAAATAGATGTTGACAGTTCAAACCATCAGGATAAGACAGATTTATATAGGCATTATATATACTGTATATAAAAACAGACAGACATCGGTTGAGTAGATACAGTTAAAAAAATCAACAATGACATGTATATTGGATAAGTAATGTTTAGAAACATCTGCAATGGTCTATGGAGTCAAGTTTCTTGATTATATTATCTAATACGGTTGACATGAAGGATCCAGGAGAGATGAGTGTTGATAGTTTCAGATCTTTCTGTAAGTTGTGGCAGCACGGTGGCACAACTGGTAGAGCTGCTGCCTCTCAGCGAGAAGGTTGCCGGTTCAAATCCCGGTCCGGGGCCTTTCTGGGTGGAGTTTGCATGTTCTCCCCGTGCATGCGTGGGTTTCCTCCGGGTACTCCGGTTTCCTCCCACAGACCAAAAAACATGCTTGTTAGGCTGATTGGTGACTCTAAATTGACCCTAGGTGTGAGTGTGAGAGTGGATGGTTGTTTGGTGTGAGTGAGACAGGTCCCTCTTGTAAATGAGTCCCCGTGACTCAACGAGGCTAGCCTGTATAAATAAAGGTTGAATGAATGAATGAAAAGTTGTTCCAGGCTGAGGGGACGGTGAAGCTGAATGCTCTTTTCCACTAAAGCTAACCATTAGCACAGGGATATTCAACTGACGGCCTGAATGGCCCGCAGGGGACTTCAATCCGGCCTACTTCATAATTTATTTTTATTTTGTTTTGGTGTGTGTGTGTGTGGGGGGGGGGGTATTAACATAATAAAGCTCGAGTAGAACTCGAGTAGATGATGTCATAAGATGCAAAAAAGTCAATAAAAATGCAAAAAAAATCGTCATTTAGTATTTACAACAAAAAAAAAGATCATCAAAACATTGGGAGTGCACATTATGCTGGACTACCATTCATCAAACTGCAGATAAATCACAGGAAAACCAAAACTGTTAGTTTATTATTATTAAGCTGCAAAAGTGAAAGAAACGTGTGGCACGTCAAAAACGAAACTAAAAACAGTGGGGCGGTCGACCACCCCGCACCGCCCGCGGTGCTGCGCATTAGGTTTAGTTTTAGAGATAATTATGTTTATAGTTTTTTTTATAGGTTTAGAGATTCATATTTTTTGCTTTTTGTTTGTGAAACAAGGTCAGTGGAAGCTGGTTCTGGTTTGGTCGATTGGACCCGGTGTTACATTCTTTGACCTGCTACAGTGCATGCAACACCGCCCCTATGGTCACAATACAGGTAGTCCTCGACTTACGACGTAGATCTGTTACTACGCGGCGGCGTAAACCGATTTTCGACGTACGTCGAAATAAATGTACATACTGCACCATGTAGAGTCTGTATTACCAATTACTTAGCCTACCCTAACACAGTACCCTACATAATTATGAAAAAACACAAACGTTTGGGAGCCATAATGAAGGGGAAAAGCGTTATGGCCTACTGGGATGCTGGTGATGCCGTATTCCTCCGTCCATCGGCCATATTCTCTATTACGTTTACGACGTAAAACCGCCATCCAGCTTGCTCCATCTGCCGTATTCCGTTCCATTTACGACATAAAACCGCGTTCACAGTACAGTTTTGTTTTGTTTTTTGAATGTCCAGAGGACCAGACTGTTATATTTGTGTTTGAAATTAACCAGACGTTGTGTATCTTCCAGACACTTTTATTATAGTATCTTTTGTGAAGCTGCTCACACAGGTTGCTCACAGGTGTCTCTCTTTAATTATCTACTTCTGTTGTTCTTTTCTTTACATTTATGCATTCACATAAACTCATGCTTGCCATCTAGTGGACAAACATAATTCATTCAATCATTACACAGACTTAGCTTTTTTAGAGAGGACAGTGCAGCATTCCTCCACTGCTACGTTTAGAACGTAAAACCGGAAACCGCGTAACTCTGCTTTTCAAAATAATTTTTATTTATTTAATGGGAGATGCGTCGTAACCACGAAACGTCGTAACTCGAGACCGTCGTAACCCGAGGACTACCTGTATACGGTGGTCACAGAATTTGGTGTAACACCGGTTTGCAACACACTCCAAACAGGAAGTTGATTAATTTTCTGTTCTGTAACTGCAACGTGATGACGTCACTACAAATACTCGACGTGAAATCAAAAAAACTCGATAGATGTCCTGGGAATGGATGTGTCGATTACTTGAGTAGTCTGTTAAAGCCCTAGGTGTGTGTGTGTGTGTGTGTGTGTGTGGGGTGGGGGGTCTAGGTTTGGGTTCTGTTTATTGCATTTATGATTCAGTGCACTGAAATACATTTAACCAGTAACAGATCACTGTAAACTTTGGTGTCTTTACATAATGATTTTAATCGCCGGATGTTCTGCCCCAAAGCCGTTGGCTTTGAGAAACTGTGGCCCCCTGAGCAGTTTTGTTGACTAGCCCTGCATTAGCACTACACGCCTGACCTGACCTAGACGCACCCTGCCTCACCTGAAATGGATGTTCCACTGCAGCAAACCAGGAAAAAAAGAGGTTTGGACTTGTGACATACAGCAATGAAACAAAATCCTCACTTTTGTTTCCTTCAACAAACCTTGCTCCCACAACGTCCGTTACAGTTACCGGTACGCACAAAAGATGGTGATGGCATCCTTTAGAGCCAGTCGATGCTTTCCTTACTGAGAAGTTGGCAACATGGGAACCATCACCTTTTCCTCCTGTTTTCGCTGTGACTTCAGCTCGGAGCACGAGTGACAGAAGTCTGCACAGACTGCTCTCATCTTCTGCGAAGCACAAATCACGCCAACAAGAGGCCGCGAGCTCAGGGGGATCATCAAAAGTCTGATCAATCTATTTTGTCTATGAAACAAATTTGATAGACTTCTCCCTTTCATGGCCGTCCAGAGATCCATTTGGATTATTACGAGTCTCTTCATGGCAGTCCAGACAATTTAATAAGCTATTAAGTTATAATAGACCTGCCATAAAGATGATAATTCACAAAAATGCTGTGCAGGTTATTGTAGTGGCAGCAGCTTGAGTTGATGGTTTCCACAGGAGATAACGTCCACAAGCAATCTCAGTCACCTGTGGCTATCTCCATCAGAGCATTTGTTTCCTATTGTCTGTTATGATCTAGAAACCAAGCTGCTGCTTCATGCGTTTCCTCCAGAAGTGATAGAAAAGAGAGGTGACAAACCCACCCACAGTACAAGAGAGTTTCTAATAAAAGATGGTAATATATCTCACAGTTCTGGAGTGACGTGGTATAAATACACACTGGCAGGCTTCCAGAAATATACACGCCACGTTCACCCGCTCCCAGTCTGAATGTAAATGATCATCTGTTAGCTACAGACCTACAGTTTCATCTATGATAATAATAATAATAATAATAATCATTTTATTTAAAAGCGCCTTTCAAGACACCCAAGGACACTTAACAAACAAATACAGTTCAAACATTATCAGTGACAAATTGAAATATAAAATACATAAAGATTATAAAATACAAAATAATAAAAATACATTTAGTAAAGTTAATGATAAGCTAGTCTAAAGAGATGTGTTTTCAGGGCAGTCTTGAACAGAGAAAGGGAGGTGGTGTTTCGAAGGTCTGGCGGTAGAGCGTTCCAGAGGTGAGGGGCAGAGCAGGTGAAGGCCCTGCTCCCCATGGTGGAGAGGCGGGCAGAGGGTACATGGAGATGTAGCGAAGAGGAGGATCTGAGAGAGCGTGATGGGATGGAGATTTGTAGGAGGTCAGATAGATAAGGAGGGGCAAGGTTGTGGATAGCTTTGAACGTGAGGAGTAGAATTTTGAAGATGATGCGTGATTTAACCGGGAGCCAGTGGAGCTGCTGCAGGACAGGAGTGATGTGGTTATAGTAGGAGGTTTGAGTGATGACACGGGCAGCTGAGTTCTGGACCATCTGTAAAGGCTGAGTTATAGTCGCGCTTTGGTCCGCAGGATGGAGCGCGCGCGCGTGCACTCAGCCGTGCGGCGAAATGCGTTCACAGTTTCGCCGCTGTGTTTATGGTTGACGCACGGCGGCGCATGGCAAAGTGCTGTTCTTTTACGGACCAGCAGGAGGCAGTACCCTCTAAAACCTGTGCATATGTTGCAAGAAAGGTGTAGAAGAAGAAATCTACCGTAGAAGAAATCACACAACAAAAACAAATAGCTTTCCGCTCGCGTGCTGAACTGTTGTCTTTATTTGCGGTTTTAATGCATGGAGTTAGCGGAGGAGAAAGCGATCACGTGACTTTTGGCAAAAAAACAAAAGAAAAGTCTGACTCCAGATCAGGAATGAAGGAGAATTTAATACATTTGTGTCACAAAACATTCCTCCATGTGTCGCGACGCCGTCTCCACGACCACAGCGGCGCAAACAGCTGCAGGCTCCGGCGTGAAGAGGGTGAAGGCTGTCGGTGGGGACCTGTCAATCAAATCGTAGTGCCCACAGCGCGCACACTAGGCTTGCGGAGTTAAAAAAATTCAGAGGTGCACGACACGCGCTAATCCCACGCGCGGGGCCAACGCGCAGGGGCGGGGACTGCGATATTGCGTCACTTTTGGCGCGCGCACCCTCGTGCGCTGCGCGACACGTCGACTATAAATCTAGCTTAACTCGTGGAGAGATTTGTTGGGGAGGCCGTAGAGAAGGGAGTTGCAGTAATCGATACAGGAAGTCACAAGACTGTGCACCAGGATGGCTGTGGAGCGGGGTGTGAGAGAAGGACGGAGACGGTTAATATTACGGAGGTGGAAATAGGCAGACCGAGTAACATTGTTGATGTGTGAAGTGAAGGAGAGAGTGGTGTCGAGGATGACACCGAGGCTCTTGACCTGAGGGGAGGGGGATAGCAGAGAGTTGTTAAGGGGGACGAGAAGATGTTCTGATTTTGAAATAGAGTTTTTGGTACCAACAAGAATGATTTCTGTTTTGTTGCTGTTTAGTTGAAGGAAATTGTTAGAAAACCAGTGATTTAGCTCATTGAGACAGTCGGTGAGGATGGAGGGTGGGTGGAGTTAGGTTTTGATGACAAGTAGAGCTGTGTGTCATCAGCATAACAGTGGAAATGGACGCCGTATTTGCGGAAGATGTGACCTAGAGGAAGGAGGTAAATGATGAAGAGGAGGGGTCCGAGGACAGAGCCTTGGGGGACACCCGTGGAGACAGGGGAAGACTGGGAACGGAAGGATTTAAGCTGAATGAATTGAGTGCGGTCAGAGAGATAGGAGTTGAACCAGTCTAACGGGGTACCTGAGATGCCAATGGAGGTTAGTCTGTTGAGGAGGATAGAATGACAGATGGTGTCGAAGGCAGAACTTAAATCAAGAAGAATGAGGATGGACAGAAGACCAGAGTCAGTAGCAAGAAGAAGGTCGTTAGTAATTTTTACCAGAGCTTTTTCGGTGCTATGGTGGGGGCGAAATCCAGATTGAAACTCTTCATGGATTTTATTGTTGGACAGGTGAGAGAGAAGTTGACTAGCAACAGTTTTTTCAAGAATCTTGGAGATGAAGGGCAGATTGGAGATCGGATGAAGATTACTGAAGTTGGTAAAGTCAAGACCTGGTTTCTTGATGATGAGGGTGATGGCAACAGATTTGAAGGCTGTGGGAACAATGCCAGAGGTTAGGGAGGAGAGGATGATGTTAGTGATGATAGGAGAGACGAGAGACAGGATTTAACAAGAACTATGATGTGCCATTACCTTAATTTTAGCATCTCATAATTTATCATTTTGTCCGGTAAAAAATATGTTTCCCACATGCTTCCCAAGGCGAAGCTGCAGATGCAAAGTGTTTTTGCCTATGTGCGCATGTTCGGTTAGCAAAATATCTCTTATTGCAGGCTTCGTTGAAGATCTTCAAGTGTGACCACTAGGTTTACATCCATGATTATCTCGTCATCAGTCTGAATCAAGATGGCCACCACAGCAAAGCAAACAGGAAATACCTGTCAGTTTTACATACACCGAGCGGAAATTTGTTGTAGCCGAGACTGAGCCTGAATTAACACACTGATCAATAACTTACTGAGAAAGATCAGTGCCTAAAACCATCGGGCACAACTCTGTTAGTAAAATATCTTATAAACTACTGTTCAGTTTTTAATGAAACTTTCAGAAAGTCATTTCTGGACTGACTTCTAAGACTCTTTTTTTTTTACTTAACCAGATTCAAGATGACTGCTGCTGCCTCTGACCTTAGAGAACACCATAAAAAACTATAACTTTTCCAATATTGCAGATATTGATCTGAACGTTGGTGTGGTAGTAGCTGAGTGTCGTGCCCAACACATTCTTTGAGAGCAACATCTTTGCTTGACATCTTGTTTTTACTGTAACTGTTGGAGTTTACCATTTTGTCCACCATCAACATGTTTTCTGAACTGGAAAAATCCCAGTGCAGCTCTCAGAAAGCAATAACTGGCTGCACATTTACAAACGATGGACTTTTGATGTCAAACCTATTGAAGCTGGATGCAGTTACTGTAGCACACACACACACACACACACACACGCACGCACGCACGCACGCACGCACGCGCGCACCACACACACACACACACACACACACACACACACAAAACAACAAACAGCAATACCTCAGAGGATTTGATGAATACCAGGATCAAATGTGCTGTGGTAGTAGCTGAGCACCATTCACAACACATACTCCAAGAGCTCATGTTTATTATCACTATACTGTGCACAATGTTGTTTTTAACCTTTAACCAAAACGACTTTGCCCAAAACTGTGGCATGAAACGTTGCAAGCAATATGAATTATTTGATTTTAAATAAATTAGGCTTTTATTTATTTTTTGTTAAATTACCCTCCTCTTGTCTACAAAAACACTTTGACAAGTTTCAGTTTGAGATCTCTTTCAGCTGTCAGCAGAGAAAGTTTATTCCTGAAGCATTTGAGTTTATTAATAACTCAGCAAGCATGCAGCACATCTACCAGTGTGAATAAAAAATGGAGTATTGTGAAAAAGGAAAAAAATAAATACAGGTAACCCCCCACTTATGACTCCATCGACCTACGAACAACGGGACCTACGAACATATCATATTTAATAAAAATATGAAATTACTGTATTAAAAAAAAATATTATTTTTTTTTTTTTGTGTTTAAATGTTCTTAATTTCATGTGTACATCACTTTGTTGCAGCTGTGGTTGTTTTAAAGGCTTTATAAATAATAATTATGATAAAAAAGATCATTTCTGATCATTTTTGAGCAATCTTGGGCAACAGGAAGTAGGTCTTCAGTTTACACGGTCACAAATTAATGTAGAACACCGGACGCCATTTTAGGTTAGCTGCCCGGGAGCCAGCCCAAGACTGGTGACCAGGATGGCTTCATATGGATTAATTACGAGCTGGAAACGTCTCTGTGAACTTTGTGGATGTCTCAGGCAGCAGCGGATTTATCGCTGATCGTGCCAGGCCGCCGCGCGAACACCTCCGGCCAGGCTCTGGCCTGGCTAGCTCCAGAAGCTAACACGGGAGCTAACACGGTAGCCGGCCGAAGACTGGTGACCAGGATGGCTTCATATGGATTAATTACGAGCTGGAAACGTCTCTGTGAACTTTGTGGATGTCTCAGGCAGCAGCAGCAGCTGCAGATTGATCGCGCCGCCGCTCCAACACCAGCTCATGGCTTGGCTAGCAGAAGCTAGCCAGCTAGCTAACACAGGTCTGGAGCAGCTGCGGTGGTTCACTGGCCGGCCGCCGCGCTGCTCGGCCCGACAACAATCAACGCATGGCAACCTAAGATGTCGGCTTTGACCATCTCAAAGTAAGAAAATATATTTTTATTTATTCTGTAAATGTGAATAGCAATGTTTAACATTACAGTACACTACTGTACATGCTTAAATGTGTGCGCGCGCTCCGTTAGCATGATAAATAAAGGTTGAATGAATGAATGAATGAATAATTAAAAAAAATAAAAAAAATTCACCCCCTACCTACGGCAGAATCGAGCTGCGAACCGTTCTTAGGTCCCGAACTCGTTCGTAACACGGGGGTTCCCTGTATATGATTGTCAATCATTTCAGCAAGTAAAACATATTACATTATAGAGTGAAGCCTTTATTTCTTGTATTTTTGATGATCATGGCCAACAGCTGTGGCTGGATGGTTAGAGCAGTTGTCCTCCAGTGCAAGAGTTGGGGGTTTGAATCCACCAGCAGTCACGTACAAGTGTCTCAGGGCAAGACTTGATCAGAGTCAGAGAGTCAGAGAGTCAGAGTCAGAGAGAATTTATTGTCATTTGCACCGCATGTAGTACATGTGTTGAAAACGAGATTATGTACACAGGGTCCCAGTTACATCCAACAACAAATGCAAGAGAAAAACAATAATAACATCTAGGATTAACTAAGAGAGACATCACATCAGCTAGTAATACACTAAGCCCTAATGTAGTAGAAAAACATCATTATAAACAGCAGCACGAACATGAGCAGATGGTCACAGATGAACGCAGCAACAAGAAACAGATCAGTACAGTATCAGTATGATGTGACATTTTGCAGTGTTTATTCTTATTATTTATTTATTCATGAGTCTGACAGCCTCAGGGTAGAAGCTGTTTCTCAGTCTAGTGGTTCTACATTTGATGCTCCTCAACCTCCGTCCCGAGGGGAGTGGTGCAAAGAGTGAGTGTGCTGGGTGAGTGAGGTCTTTCATGATGCAGGTGGCTCTTTTTCTGCATCTGGAGGTGTAAATGTCTGTGATGGTGGGGAGACTGACTCCCACAGACTTCTGTGCAGCCTTCACCACTCTCTGCAGAGCTTTTCTCTCTGCAACTGTGCAGCCTCCATGCCACACGTTGATGCTGGAGCACAGGACGCTCTCCACTGCACACCTGTAGAACGAGGTGAGGACTGGGCTTCTCAGACCGGCTCGTCTCAGCCGTCTGAGGAAGTAGAGTCTCTGATGACCTTTCTTGATCAGGCTGGTGGTGTTATTGCTCCAGCTGAGGTTATCATTCAAGTGTACACCCAGGTATTTGTAGCTGGAGACCACCTCCACCGCAGATCCACCTATATACAGTGGGGTGTGGGTGTGTTTGTTCCTTCTGAAGTCCACAATCATCTCCTTCGTCTTCTTCACATTCATGTGAAGGTTGTTCTCTTTGCACCAGCTCTCCAGATGTTCCACCTCCTGTCTGTAGCTGGATTCATCATTATCTGTGATGCATCCCACCACAGCTGTATCATCTGCAAACTTAACAATATGACAGCCTGGATGTGTGGCTATACAATCATATGTGAGCAGAGTGAACAGAAGAGGGCTCAGCACACATCCCTGAGGAGAGCCAGTGCTGAGGGTGATGGTGGAGGAGGAGAAGTTGTGGATCTTCACGGACTGTGGTCTGTCTGTTAAGAAGTCTAAGACCCAGTTACAAATAGAGGGGCTTAGTCCAAGTGTGGATAGTTTGTCTATCAGAGTTTGGGGGATCATGGTGTTGAAGATGCCTCCGATGTGTCCCATCGGTCTATGAATGTGATCTCAAAGCCCTGATTAGTCTCTTTAGAATGAATTGTTCAATTAACTGTGTAGAGATCTAGAGTGCTGTATGAATGGGTAAGTGAGGACACAGATTGTAGTGTAAAGTGCTTTGAGTATCTCAGTAGACTAGAAAGGTGTTATATAAGTACAGTCTATTTACAGATAATTAAAAACAAAACTCACAATGCTGTATTTTTTGTTTTGTTTGAGACGCACCTGTACATTAAGACTTCTGTTGCATAACATGCAGGCTAAAGTTGAAGTGAAGCGCAACAACAGCACCATTGACAATTTAAAGGAAGGCGATGTGACAAACAGCATGTTTGGAACAGAGTGCCATTGTTTGACTCGTGGGCCCGGTCGAGCGCCTCCACAGTAGACGCTTCTTTTGTTGAGATCTCTGCAGTGGGCCGCTTGCAGCACTAAGCAGCACCACATTCTGTCATGGGTTCATGAGATGCGAGGGGCAGATCGCCTGTGGACTGGGTCTCTGCTGTGGTGGACGTCGCAGGTAACTGAAGGGAAGTGCGACGCTTCCCTTCCGTGATTCACAGCAGCCGAGAAAGATCGCAACATCTGCATATTCTTTGCTGTTCTTTTGCATACAATATGAACAATTCCCCAGTACATTTACAGTAACCTAATGTCCATTATTACTCAGCAGCTTCTATTACAGTAAAACTACTGTCAAAAAAACATCTATCAACTTCCTGCAGACTTCCTGCAGTAAGGGCCTGTTGCAAATACATTAAAAGTGCTGTCAAGAAACGCAAAAAAAAACATTTACAGAGTCGGGATACAACTTGATTGGATCAACTTACTTTGTACTTTTAATGTCAATGTTGTTTTAATAAATAAAGAGCAAATACATTTCTTCTGACAGATTAATAACTAAACAGCCTGGCATACCAAGGCATAGACACATCCATTATGAAGCCTTCTAATGCACTTTAGTGTCTCATGTCAGTACAGCATGCTGTAGATCATATTGTGTGAGAGGTAATGATGAACAAGCTAGCTTTTAAAAAAATAACAACTGGGATTATAAATCTGACGTGACATACAACAAAGTTGACTTCACTAAAAGCAAACACCGACATGTCAAACTGAGTCCATTATTGCTTCAGTGGGCATGACATCGCCGTTTAGGGCATGTGCATCATCACTACTTTTACTCCCAGAACAAATTAAAAGCCATAATGATCACTTATAAGACACACGCATCAGGCTCGTTTCCTTTGAGTGTGAATCAAGCTTCTGGCATTGTGTTGTCAAAAAGTGTCTGAGATAAGTGGTCGCTAACTGTGGCCTTGGTCAGAAAAATACATTATTACTTTCACTGGGGGGGGTGTTGCAATTATTTCATCATGGAACAAAACTTAAATGAGTCATTGTCTAGAAGCAGAACCAGAAGCTGGCTCGTCATTTGCATGGTCATGAAAACACATTTTAATTTCTATTCAGTGTTTCCAGGATGCAGGTGTGATCCAACAATGGCAATTGGTGCGTTCAACACAATCGCCACAACGAGACTGAATGTCCAACACGGTTCTGTTCGATGCTAAGCAGTTTCTGACTTGTCTGGTAGAACATCAGAACCTCACGGACCGGTCTGCTTCTGAGACAGCTGCTTGCAATGAGCCGTGTTTCCATCAAGGTTTCTTGATGAGCATTTTGAAGTATCGCATCAGAAAAGGTGAATGGAAACGGCACGATTCGAATTAACTTCCACTAATTCGCAAAAAAGTTGATACGCTCGCTTGAGGTGGTTTTGGGGTTTTTCGAAACAGAGCTGATGCGCAAAACGAGAGATGGAAACAGATTTGCCGACTCAGTTCTGACGTAGCAAACATTCACGTCATGTGACTGATCAGCTGTTTCCGCTGTCTCCCCGGATGTACCATAACGCGCGGCAACATGGCTGGAAACAACCGATGTGTATAGGCTGATGAACTAGCTGGCATGACAGAATAAATACACTTGCCCGATAGCAACACATTCCTGAAATATTCTCTCCATTTTGCCGAGATGTGTGGTTCGGTTCCTGTTTTCAACCGCTACTTCCTGTTTACTGTAGACATGCGTAACGCTGACGTCTGACGTAATGCCGCTTTGCGTGGCCTGGTGGATTTGCTTCAAGCCAGTTGATGGAAACACTTCTGATTCGCATACATTTTTAATTACATTTTTGCGAATTTTCTAAAATTCGCTCAAAATTCGAATTGAAAATTGATGGAAACACGGTTATGGATTATTTTGGTCCAGCTGCTTGTGGAAGGGCCCTCTACTCCTTGTTCCATTGAATCTTCTACTGTAGTTTCCTGGTTAGTTGAAGTTACATTTGGTTTTTTAATCAGTTTCTATGTGGTTTAATAAGCAGTCCAGTCAACAATGTGCGTGACTTGAACAATATTTGGTGCCAAGAATAAAGGTGTTCCTGCAGAGCATGGTACCAAGATGACCAGTTCATCTTCTGCTTGCCCTAATGATGAAGTGAAGGAAGCAGCTGAGGCCCAGTTCCACACTTTTAAAGTATTCTGTAAAGTCCCTTTGACTGGACGGTATTTGTTGCAGTTTTCATTTTTTTGTGATAAAAAGGCAAATACATTTTATTTTTGTGTGTGCACAACAGGAAGCACATCTTCTCCTCTTTACATGTTTATTTCAGATCTTCTCTTGAACCATTTCTTAGTCTCTAACGCAAGGATCACCAACACGGTGCCCGCGGGCACCCAACTCACTACTAAGCTGCATTTAAAATTTAATTTTATTCAATTGTTATTCTTTTTTTG
>JBBPBX010034400.1:9491-20266 GCA_038048925.1 Garcialebias charrua
ACAACCGGGAGCAGACCCGTGCAGCCTCGACACCGCTCAGCCACACGTCATCCTCCACAGAAGAGGCCGGCGTACGAGGGGGAGCACCGCAGAGAAGACCCCCACCAAGTCCACCTCAGGCTGGTCGGTCCTGGGGTAGGAACAGATTCGTCCCCTGCCAGATGGTCCAACAGAGGACCTCTTCGGTGAATCGTGATGCAAGACAGAAGCGAGCCTGACGAAAAAGGCCCTCTGCTCAGTTCTGCTGGCTCATCCGCCCAAGTGGTACGGGAGCCAAAGTTTACAAGCCCAGACTTTATTTGTAAGAGAATACAGGTAACCCCCCACTTACGACTCCATCGACCTACGAACAACGGGACCTACGAACATATCATATTTAATAAAAATATGAAATTACTGTATTAAAAATTTTTTTTTTTTTTTTTTTTTTGTGTTTAAATGTTCTTAATTTCATGTGTACATCACTTTGTTGCAGCTGTGGTTGTTTTAAAGGCTTTATAAATAATAATTATGATAAAAAAGATCATTTCTGATCATTTTTGAGCAATCTTGGGCAACAGGAAGTAGGTCTTCAGTTTACACGGTCACAAATTAATGTAGAACACCGGACGCCATTTTAGGTTCAGTCACTGGGGTCTCCGGTCACAAATTAATGTAGAACACCGGACGCCATTTTAGGTTCAGTCACTGGGGTCTCCGGTCACAGAACACCGGACGCCATTTTAGGTTAGCTGCCCGGGAGCCAGCCCAAGACTGGTGACCAGGATGGCTTCATATGGATTAATTACGAGCTGGAAACGTCTCTGTGAACTTTGTGGATGTCTCAGGCAGCAGCGGATTTATCGCTGATCGTGCCAGGCCGCTGCGCGAACACCTCCGGCCAGGCTCTGGCCTGGCTAGCTCCAGAAGCTAACACGGGAGCTAACACGGTAGCCGGCCGAAGACTGGTGACCAGGATGGCTTCATATGGATTAATTACGAGCTGGAAACGTCTCTGTGAACTTTGTGGATGTCTCAGGCAGCAGCAGCAGCTGCAGATTGATCGCGCCGCCGCTCCAACACCAGCTCATGGCTTGGCTAGCAGAAGCTAGCCAGCTAGCTAACACAGGTCTGGAGCAGCTGCGGTGGTTCACTGGCCGGCCGCCGCGCTGCTCGGCCCGACAACAATCAACGCATGGCAACCTAAGATGTCGGCTTTGACCATCTCAAAGTAAGAAAATATATTTTTATTTATTCTGTAAATGTGAATAGCAATGTTTAAAGCTCCACTGACATCATCTTTTAACTTTCCATAAAATGGCACAACATATATATATATATATTAAGATTGACCCCTGATCGTTTCTGCTAAAACAATGTTAAATTAATTAGAATTCCTCTCGAAAATAGTTTAAAATTAGCGCCGTTTTTTTAACACGATAAATAGGGATTTCGCCGTCGCAGGATGATGACGTCATAACAAGAATTTTCTCTACTGCGCAGCTTGAAAACAATGGAGGAGCTACAAACTCGATCCGTCCAATTTAGCCATTTAAAAGTTAATATTTTAGCGGATTGTCTGCAGAGAAGCCAAAGTTATTTCCAGTAAACAGCAGGTTATAATTTTTTTTCAGCTCCTGCTGGTTTTTGGAGACTTTTCACTTCAGGACGTGAGCAGCTCTGTGAGGACTTACAGCATAGTTTCCACAGCACTGAAATGGTAATATATTAGTTAATGGTTCTAATAATTATTCAACATTAATTTATAGTTTAAAAAATTAGTCCCTTTTAAAATATCTGTTAAATATATTATTCTTTTATTTTATTTTGTTTGTGTTTTCAGGTTTCCAGGTCTCCAGTCCATCACCTGAGGCTCTTCCTGAACCACTAGTACAACCCAGACTTTCACATCACAGCAGGTAAGATTGCATCAACGAAAAGAATAGTACTCAACAATATTCTTTGATGTAAATCTGTTGATTTTCTGTGGTTCTGATGAGGGAAGTGACAAAGTGGATGCAGCATTCAGCCCATAATGGACCCAGATGTCCCCTGCGTCCAGACCTACAACACCTGGACATCCATGAGCGTGGAGGAGCGAGGAGGTGGTGGAGTCTGAAGAAGTACAAGCAGCAGGATGAGGAGAAACTAGACCGATGTCCCCTGCGTCCAGACCTACAACACCTGGACAGGAGGGTGGACGAGGAGGTGTTGGAGTCATTTTTACAGAGCTGATGAAGTCAAACACCACTTGCTGATATTTTTTAAACTCAATTTTTTTTGATAATCTGTTCATATTAATGTTTCCCCAGAGGTTTTCATTTATTTGATAATATGGGATGGTTTTATTTTAATAAAATGTTTTTTTCAACATTCACCAATTTTGTTTTTACTAAAGTATGAGCTGTGAGTTGTAGATGCACGAATGAAATTAAAACAGATACACAAATATTCTCACAAAGAATAACTCAACACTAACAGATAATATAGTGTACTACTGTAACTTTATTTACACATAACTACAGAAACACTTGGTTCATTGTTATCCTTTTTTTTCAAACAATATGTTCATTTGAACAGTCAGAAAAAATATTAAATTCATTGATTCATTTTCATCTCAATGCTCTGGCCAGTTGTAGTATTTCTGCATATTTTAATGTCTTGATGCACAAACGTAGCTTTCTGCAGCAGTCCTGATGTTCTACAGATCCTGAAGATGTCTCCATCTGTTGTTGAACAATATCAAGGTTTGTTCTCCTCCACCTCGGTCCACTCTTCAGGTGAAGACATTTCTGTGAATCCTCGCTCCTCCACGCTCATGGATGTCCAGGTGTTGTAGGTCTGGACGCAGGGGACATCTGGGTCCATTATGGGCTGAATGCTGCATCCACTTTGTCACTTCCCTCATCAGAACCACAGAAAATCAACAGATTTACATCAAAGAATATTGTTGAGTACTATTCTTTTCGTTGATGCAATCTTACCTGCTGTGATGTGAAAGTCTGGGTTGTACTAGTGGTTCAGGAAGAGCCTCAGGTGATGGACTGGAGACCTGGGGCCTCATGTACAAAGACTTGCGTGGATTTCCTACTGAAAAGTGACGTACGGTGAAATCCAGAAAAGTGTCTACGCACAAAAAGATCCAGATTTATCAAACTGTGCGTACACCGGTATCCACGCACATTCCTTTTGTACATCACAATTGACGTGGAACTGAGCGCACGTGAGACACCTCCCCTGACACGCCTTCATTTACATATGTTAAACAGATGCAAATTACTTCCTGCATGTGTGAAGGACATGTTTGTTTGATCCCTGCGCGATCAGAAATGATTTCTAGATTCGGGAAAATAATGAATTTAATATAATATGAGTGAGGACAAACATCCTAAGTAAGAATAGTAATAAAATGTGTTCATCATGCAAAGAACGAGTGATTGTGTGTCGGTATTTGTGTGCGCGCACCTGCTGTGGTGCGCGAACCGGCTCATTCATTCATTCTGTGTGGAAATATTAACTTTGCGCACGAGTTTATTACCATTATTACTGTAAACACAGAGGAACTTACTTGGATGTTTGCTAGAACATAGATCTTTGTTTATGTAGATCAGTGGTCCCCAAACTTTTTCCTGTGAGGGCCACATAACTTTTCCCTTCGCTGGTGGGGGGCCGGAGTCAGTTTTTAACAGGAAAAAGTGTGACGATTGCAGGAGTGCCTAAATCAGGGGTGCCCAACCTTTTTTGAACCAAGAGTTACTTTTGAAGTCGGCAGTTTGCCGAGAGCTACTCGTCCAGTCTCAGTATCAAAAAACAAAATTTTTCATCTCCCTACTCCTCACTTCTTTAAAGTAAATAAAACAGAACGTAATGTGTTGCTAGTTTTATTTAATTAAAGTATTTTATCAAAGTAAAATGACGCAATATTTGAAAAGCACACCATATTTTTTAAAGAAACGAATAAACAATGAACTGAACAATATAAAACTCCCTCATTTACACTAACTATTTACAAAAAGTGACTTACAAAGGTGCAGATTTACAAATCTCCAACAACTATTTCAAACCTCAATAAAACCTAAATATCAAAACTAGGCAGCTGCTCTGTGCAGCAGGATGGTGTCATCTGGTGCAAGCTGTATAAAATAAATGTGTCTCTACCTTAGTGGCACTTCTGACACTGAGAGACATCTTCGGATGTAAGGATACTTTTCTTCTGAGAGCAGACTCCAGAACTCTCCATCCACGCCAGGTGATACTCGAATTACAGATGAGGCAAATAGACTTTGAATTAGAATAAACAAAAAAATACTCCTCCTCCCACTCTGTGTGAAAATAATATTTATGTGAAAGGGAGACAATTCAACTTACTCCTTCATCTTTAAAAACTGTGTTAGGATATGCTAAGTACTTGGTGACCGTACAGTACTGTACATGTATTCATTTGTAAAAAAAAAAAAAAAAAATTTTTTTTTTTTTTTACTATTGTTCTGGGGGCCGGACCAAATGTGGGGGCGGGCCGGATGCGGCCCGCGGGCCGTAGTTTGGGGACCACTGATGTAGATGATGTGAAGAAACGAGTCTGTGCGTCTTGGTGGAGACATTTCATGACATCACGTGATGTTGGCGTCTCCAGACGCAGCGCGCGCCCCGCAGCCCTGTGCGCAGTCTGTCTGTGAAGCTTTTGCTCTCCTACAAGTTATATAAGGTGTACTTTCACGTGTCATTTTGGAGAAATCTACAATAAACGCAGATAATGAAACACCTCCAGCTGCCGTGTCGACACCGGTGAGGGTGCGCGCGCGCTCCAAGCGCGACCACTCAGCCTTTGGAATCATATGGATGAGACATTCCATTGGACATGATCCGGCTTTGTGTGGACTGGACTGCACAGTCCCGATCGACCTGCAGCTCCCTCTGTGGAACAGTTTGACCGCTGCTTCTGTATGCACGCGTGATGCACGGCTCCCCAGAGCGCAGCAGCAGTGCCAAACTGAAAAATGATTATTTCTGAAAACGGCTGATAAGCCATATCCTAGATCAGAAAATTATATCTGTTTCTAAATAAATGCTCTGCGTGTTACACTATTTATTATATTCTCCAGTAAGGCTGAATGAATCCGTTCCTGTTAAATTTATTTTTGGCACAACTTTGCGCGTCCTTTATTTCACTGCGTCATGTGGATGTAATACTTGTTAATCGTGTGTTTGGAGGGAATATTAATCATTTTCACATCATGAACAGTTAATAATAATAATAATAATAATAATAATAATGAATTCAATTTATAACGCACTTTTCATTAATGGAAATCTCAAAGTGCTACAAGGTGCAACATATTTGAATGTCAATAAGACAAATAATAAAACAATTAAAATCAACAACAGTATCAGCTAAGATCAAAAGTAGAATCATGAGGAGTAAAGTATGCTCGGTTGAAAAGAAAGGTCTTCAAGCCGCTCTTAAAGTCAACCACAGACTGTGGGGCTTCAGTTTCTCTGAAACACCTGTAAGTGTCGCCAAAGGAACAAGAACCACAGAAACGTGCGTACGCCTGCTCGGGAGCTTGCGTGGATATGTACCTGGATGCGCATATATTCACGTTCAGTTCAGTTTTGATACATACGGGGTTTTGCGTGGAAAGTGACGTGCGCAATGTTTTTGTGCGCACGCACGGTTGATACATGAGGCCCCTGGAAACCTGAAAACACAAACAAAATAAAATAAAAGAATAATATATTTAACAGATATTTTAAAAGGGACTAATTTTTTAAACTATAAATTAATGTTGAATAATTATTAGAAACATTAACTAATATATTACCATTTCAGTGCTGTGGAAACTATGCTGTAAGTCCTCACAGAGCTGCTCACGTCCTGAAGTGAAAAGTCTCCAAAAACCAGCAGGAGCTGAAAAAAAATTATAACCTGCTGTTTACTGGAAATAACTTTGGCTTCTCTGCAGACAATCCGCTAAAATATTAACTTTTAAATGGCTAAATTGGACGGATCGAGTTTGTAGCTCCTCCATTGTTTTCAAGGTGCGCAGCAGAGACGTCTCTTGTTATGACGTCATCATCCTGCGACGGCGAAATCCCTATTTATCGTGTTAAAAAAATGGCGCTAATTTTAAACTGTTTTTGAGAGGAATTTTCATTCATTTCACATTGTTTTAGCAAAAACGATCAGAGGTCAATCTTAATATATATATATGTTGTGCCATTTTATGGAAAGTTAAAAGATGATGTCAGTGGAGCTTTAAGGCCTTGTTATACTCGGCAAGACGGCCTGTCGGACGTCTTTTACCCCCCGTTGAGTGAGCAAACATTGCGCAACTTTTGGCCGCACACCCGCTGTGATCCCCCGGTGCAAGCGCGTCGTGTACATAGCCCCCAAGCAGAACTCCGAGAAGCCGACGATGCGGCTCGCAGCGTGTGATTGGTTCAAAGTTTGTGGGCGTTTTTTGTTTTTGCTTTGACAGACATTTGAAGAGAAACTTGTCTGTGTGTGCGCGCGCACGCAAACCGTGCGCCTCAGCACACTTTGCGCATTGCACCCAACACACACACACACACACACACACACACACACCAAAGCATGTGCGCGCCTGCATGCACCCTTTAAAAAAAAGCAAACTCCGCTGTTAGACAACGAGCCATGGTGGTCGAGTGGTAAAAATGTTGCGCTGCAACTCCAAAGGACATGAGTTCGAATCATGGTTGAGTTTTTTTTTATTTTTATAATACGGTTATACGGGTACAGCGTGCAAAACTGTAACTAAAGCCTATTTTTATTTTACAGAAGAGAGCTTTTGCTTTGGTTTTGTGTGAGAAATCATTTAATATCTTATATTTTTTTATATATGTGATTGCTATTTGAATTGATTGTTAATTTTGTTTGAAGAAGGGGCAGAAATAATGAGATTTTTTTCTTCTTCTGCCTCCTTTCATTTCATGTATTGTTTTGTTTTATAATGTGGTTTTGTAAATAATTTTCTTGTGTTTTTACAATTTGAAATGAATAAATTCAATAAAAAAATAAAAAAAGTTGGAAGAGGGAGGGAAGAGGGAGGGATTTATTATAATTTATCCCCCACGTCTTGCCAAGTATAAACACTCAATGCGGTCGGTGACACACGTCAGCGCTGGGTTCACTCAACGGGGGGTAAAAGACGTGAGACACTAGTATAAACCCAGCTTTACTGATAGCCTTGGCCCCCCCTCGCCCCCCCCGGCCCCCCCAGCAATAAAAGTCTAGCTCCGCCACTGATGTGTTAACTTGATTATTGAGCATGAATTCTGATGATTTAAATTGAGCTTTCAGAAAGTGATTGCTATAAATACAGTACATCTACAACTTCAAGATGGCTGCCACAGCTTAGCAACCAAAGAAAACAAAACGTCTGTATAAAACAAGCCAAACAGTTTTATACTGAACGGAAATTTGTAGTGGAGAGTCACACCAAACACATCTTCTAAACACTACACATCACATGGCATCTTTACATAAAACTTTGGATTTAGCTGTTGCCATCAACCTTTTTGTCTGTTAGCAAAATGTTTAATAAACCACGGGACTGACTTCAGAATATAATTACTGGATGTACATTCATAACTGATAAACATGTGGTGTCACTCAAATTTAAGATGGCTGCCACAGCTAATCAACATTAAGCAAAACAGAAATAACTGGAGAAATTGCATTTCCTGCGAAAATGCAGAGTGAATGCTTATTGTAGAAGAACTTGCTGAAAAACAGCTGAAATTACCTTTAAAAAATCTGAAATGGGGGAACAAGATTAATTCAGAAGAAGAAAGCAGAAAGAACACATCTTTACGGAAGCGTAGTGCTGACACCTGGGGAAATTTTTTTGGGGGGCTTATGTAGTAATAACGTGATACGTATCACGTAATAACGTGATACGTATCACGTTATTACGTGATACGTATCACGTTATTACTACATAAGCCCCCCCAAAAAATTTCCCCAGGTGTCAGCACTACGCTTCCGTACATCTTTGATGAATTAGGTTTAAATAAGCAGAAATGAGCACAACAATTACAAAATTAGCTAAAAAAAAATTGAAATTAGCAAGCAAAAAAGAAGAAGCTGAAAACTAAAGTAGCTGAAAACGCAGAAAGAAGTTTAAATTACTGGAAGTGGAAAGAGCTAAAATGATCTAAAAAATGTACAGTAGTTAACAGAAAAAGCTAAAATGTCAAAAAACTAAATATCAGCTGAAAGATCAAAAGAAGTTGAAACTAGCAGAAAAAAGCTGAAAGGAGTATAATAAGCCGAAATTAGCATAAATATGTTAATTAAGCTGAAAGTAGCAGAAATTACCACAAAAAATGAACTAATCTGAAAACAGCTAAAATTAGCAACAAAAATGCTAAAAATATACCTGAAAACATAGAACAATCTTAAATTAGCTGCAGAAAGCAGAAAGAACACGTTTGCCCAATTTGGCTGAAATAATCAGAAATGAGCACAAAATAATAGAAATTAGTTTAAATAAGCTGAAATGAGCAAAATCTGCTGAAAAGTAGCTAAAAGGGCAGAAAGAAGCTTAAATTACCAGAAGGAAGTGGTGAGAGCACATTTTTGCTGATGTAGCATGAAGCTGCACTCTAACTATGACCCCTGACCCTCGGGTACCGACTCATCATGAATTGTGTTCTTTAACGTTACATTTGACCTCAATAATGTCTGATGTTTTTCACACATTAACCGTACTTGGACACAGAGTCAGCTACAGTCTGACTAATATTAACCCATTAACAAAGTTTGTTTTATTTGATTATAACTGGTGTGAACATGAATAATTGTGATTATTGTTTTCAATCATTATGATGAAATCGTGTGAAATACACTCCTCGTTTAGTCCTGAGCAGATAAACATGTTGCACAAGTACAATTTGTAAGAAACAATATAGAAGTAACTACAGAAGATGAAGCAATTTTCTCTCTGCAAGGCTCATGCGCTCGACTTGAAACATGCTGAAGGTGCAATTGGACGGCACCTTCTAATAATAATAATAATAATAAATTCAATTTATACCGCACTTTTCATTAATAAAAATCTCAAAGTGCTACAACAATAAAACAAGTGATAAAATCATCCATCCATCCATCCATTTTCGTCCGCTTATCCGGGGTCGGGTCGCGGGGGTAGCAGCCTAAGTAGGGAGGCCCAGACTTCCCTCTCCCCAGCCACTTGGAGCAGCTCCTCTGGGGGAATCCCAAGGCGTTCCCAGGCCAGCCGAGAAACATAGTCCCTCCAGCGTGTCCTGGGTCTTCCTCTGGGTCTCCTCCCGGTGGGACATGCCCGGAACACCTCACCAGGGAGGCGTCCAGGAGGCATCCTAACCAGATGCCCGAGCCACCTCAACTGGCTCCTCTCGATGTGGAGAAGCAGCGGCTCTACTCCGAGTCCCTCCCGGATGACTGAGCTTCTCACCCTATCTCTAAGGGAGAGTCCAGACACCCTGCGGAGAAAACTCATTTCAGCCGCTTGTATCCGAGATCTCGTTCTTTCGGTCACAACCCAAAGCTCATGACCATAGATGAGGGTGGGAACGTAGATCGATCGGTAAATTGAGAGCTTTGCCTTTCGACTCAGCTCTCTCTTCACCACGACAGACCGGTACAGCGCCCGCTTCACTGCGGATGCTGCACCTATCCGCCTATCGATCTCACGCTCCAGTTTTCCCTCATTCGTGAACAAGACCCCGAGATACTTAAACTCCTCCACTTGGGGCAGGACCTCCTCCCCGACCCGGAGAGGGCATGCTACCCTTTTCCGGCTCAAGACCATGGCCTCGGATTTGGAGGAACTGATCCTCATCCCGGCCGCATCACACTCGGCTGCAAACCGCTCCAGCGAAAGCTGTAGATCACGATCTGATGAAGCCAATAGGACCACATCATCTGCAAAAAACAGAGAAGCGATTCTAAGGCCACCAAAACGGATCCTCTCAACACCTTGGCTGCACCTAGAAATTCTGTCCATAAAAGTTATGAACAGAATCGGTGACAAAGGGCAACCTTGGCGGAGTCCAACTCTCACTGGAAACGAGCCTGACTTACTGCCGGCAATGCGGACCAAGCTCTGACACCGGTCGTACAGGGACCTAACAGCCCATATCAATGGGCCTGGTACCCCATACTCCCGGAGTACCCCCACAGAACCCCCCGAGGGACGCGGTCGAATGCCTTTTCCAAGTCCACAAAGCACATGTAAACTGGTTGGGCAAACTCCCACGCGCCCTCCAGGACCCTGCTGAGGGTGTAGAGCTGGTCCAGTGTTCCACGACCAGGACGAAAACCACACTGCTCCTCCTGAATCCGAGGTTCGACTATCCGACGGACCCTCCTCTCCAGAACCCCTGAATAGACCTTACCAGGGAGGCTTAAGAGTGTGATCCCCCTATAGTTGGAACACACCCTATGGTCCCCCTTTTTGAATAGGGGAACCACCACCCCAGTCTGCCAATCCAAGGGAACTGCCCCCGATGTCCACGCGATATTGCAGAGTCGCGTAAGCCAACACAACCCCACAACATCCAGAGCCCTAAGGAACTCCGGGCGAATCTCATCCACCCCTGGAGCCCTGCCACCGCAGAGCTTTTTAACCACCTCGGTGACCCCTCAGCACCAGAGATTGGAGAGCCCGACCCAAAGTCCCCAGGCTCCGCTTCCTCAGTGGAAGACGTGCCAGTAGGATTGAGGAGGTCTTCGAAGTATTCCGCCCACCGACTCACAACATCCCGAGTTGAGGTCAACAGCACGCCATCCC
>JBBPBX010034400.1:21363-32654 GCA_038048925.1 Garcialebias charrua
ATTTGAACCTCCGACCTTCCGATTGGGGGTCGACTGCCATTACCACTGTGCCACGGCCGCCCAGAATAGGCCTGCTTAAAAAATAAATAAATAAATAAATAAATAAAACAAGTGATAAAATCAAGTAAAATCAATAATAATATCAACCAAGATCAAGATAAAATCATGTGGAGGCAGAATAGGCTTGCTTAAAAAGAAAAGTCTTTAAGCCGTTTTTGAAGTCAACCAGTGACTGTGGAGCTCTCAGGTAGTCAGGGAGGGAGTTCCATAGGCGGGGGGCAGCCACACAGAATGCCCGGTCTCCCATGGTCCTTAATTTGGTTCGTGGAATGTGAAGTAGATTACTGTTCTGTGATCGTAGAGACCGGGTGGATGAATATGGTGCAAGAATGTCCTTTAGATAGTCAGGTGAAGTTCCGTGTAAGCATTGGTGTGTAATGAGAGCAGTTTTGTACTGAATTCTGTAGGTGACAGGAAGCCAATGGAGGTTATGGAGAATGGGTGTAATATGTTCAAATTTACGAGCTCTCAATAAAATCCTTGCTGCACTGTTTTGAATATATTGAAGCTTCTGAAGATTTTTGCCAGGGATTCCAATAAACAGGGAGTTGCAGTAGTCGAGCCTGGAGGAGACAAAGGCATGGACGAGTTTCTCAGCATCAGAAAAAGTCAGAGATGGGCGAAGTCTGGAGATGTTTCGAAGATGGAAGAAGCAGGTTTTAAACAGATGCTTAAAGCTGCTGTCTGCGATTTCTGTATGACCAAAACACTTAGAAAAATTTTGAACAGGGAAAGCCTTCTGCTCCCTCCCCCTTGCTCTCTGGCTGACCTGCAACTCCGCCTCCTTAGCTCCTCCTCCTCCCAGCGCGGCAGGCTGGGACAGGCGGGGGATGAGCTGCATGAAGCTGACACCCCACCCACATGAACAAAACTCTGTTTTTATTGGCTGGTTCAAAAAACTCTGTTTTTATTGGCTGGTTAACGGCTGGTCACTGGGTTTTTATAAATGCTTTTGTTACCACCGGGAGACGCCAGAGGACTATAGTAGGGATGCACCGATCCACATTTCTCACTTCCGATCCGATACCGATACTTAAGAACTGGGTATCGACCGATACCGATACTTTTCCGATCCGATACTGTTCAGGTATGTGAATCTGTATAATGAAATATTTGTACTGAGACTATAAAGTTATGTGTATTTTGGAATGTTTTCTATACTATAAAGACTATACTGTTAAAGTTTGTGAGTTTCCTGTTGTGAGTGTCTTCATTGGTTTTAACTCACATAATGTTAAGACGGCAGTCACAGAATATGATGGAACACAAGTGCTCTTTGAAGCTGGATCGGAAATATCGGCAGGTTGGATCCGATATCCGAGTACTTAAATTATGCTGGTATCGGATACCGATACCGATACTGGATCGGATCTGCCCCATCCCTAGACTATAGTTTTTTTCAGAGATTACCTGTCAAACATCTATATATCATAAAATAGTGGCAGAGTGAAGAAATATGTTTAAAAAATAACTTACATACTGATCCTTTAATGTGATTTTCAAATGTAAGATGAGAGTCCATTTTTATTCCAAGATTTGTAACAGAGGTGGAGAGGGGGATGTCTTGTCCAGAGAAAAGGAAATTGTTGTTATAGTTGATGTTTGTACCTGGTGAGGGGTGCCAATCAGTATGGCCTCAGTCTTGGAGCAGTTTAATTGAAGAAAGTTCTGATTCATCCATGCCCTTATTTCCTCCAGGCAGGTAGAGAGGGCAGTGAGTGAAGATGGAGATGGGGATGATGAGGATGCTCCAGTCCTGATGTAAAGCTGTGTATCGTCGGCATAGCAGTGAAAAGAAATGTTGAACTGATTAATAATTTGACCTAAAGGCAGCATGTAAAGGGAAAACAGCAGGGGCCCCAGAACTGACCCCTGAGGTGGTCACAGTGACTTTCCACTACCTTGGGCAGTTCCTGGCAAGTCCTCCTCGTGGTGTCCCTGGTCTGATCCACCAGAAGAACCCCAGAAAGATGAGTAATGGTGCATGGACTGCACTTATATAGAACTTTTCTATCTAACCAAGACACCCAAACTGCTCTGCAACAAAATCTGTGCCCTCAGTTACCCACTCATACATCACTCTAGATCTCAAAGATCATCTGAATCTGTAGAGACCAATCAGTTCTTTATCACATTCATACACTGATGGGACCAACATGTTCTCACTCCCTACTCATCATATATTGATGCTTGGGCTCAGGGTCCCTCCGTGTCACGATGCGTCAGGTCGCCCCTTCTCATCATTATTTGGTTTGTTTGGGGATCGGGAGTCAAATAAAAACTGAATGGTTAAGTTTAGGGTTTGTTATCAGGTTAGGCCTAAGGTTTAAATTTTGAGAGAGAAATGCATCCTGTTGCTAAAAAAAAAAAGTAGATATTAAAGTGCTTCACTATCCAAACCGGAAGACAAGATCACAGTATAACACTCAATGATATTACCCTACACACCAAATCATGATGAGAAGGGGCAACCCGACGCATCAAGTATGTGACGCGGAGGGACCCTGAGCCCGAGCATCAATATATGATGAGTAGGGAGTGAGAATGAGTTGATGGGACACTTCGGCATGGGACTGCTGGTGGAATCAAACCCCAACTCTTGCATTGGAAGACGACTGCTCTAACCACTCAGCCACAGCTGCCCTTGGTGATCTGGTGCCCTCAATACTGACCCAGTGAGGAGCAGAACCTGGTGACATGATGCCTTGGTCTGGTTATGCCATTTTAGCTGATGCAACTTGGTAAATAATTTCCTGGCTTGCGGTGATGATAAATGACTTTATCTGATCACATTAAATAACTTCTGCTAACCAAAAGACAAAGTAAACTATTAAAAAAAAACTTTTTGTCTAAATTTGTGCGTGTGTAAAACCAAAATACCATAATCCTGCTCAAAGAGTTAATTTAGCCTGAGAATTGAGCCTTGATTGATTAATTATTATTGGTGATTATTGTTGTTGATTTTAGTTTGATTATTTTTGTAATAAAACGTCAAAGACAACTTTGATCTCTTCATTCAGATGAATATTCATGTGTTACGATATAAAACTCCCTCCCTGTAATTAACGGATTCTACTTCAGTGACTGATTCTGATCGTGAAAGAGTAAATATATATGAATGAAGTTGTTGTTGGTCAGTAAACTGACCAGCTGGTGTCCCACTTTAACCAGTGCTAAATAAGTAAACACAAATGTAGTGGAGTGCTGATGGAGAAAGTGTCATTTCTCTCTCCATCTCACTTCGTAAGCGCTACGCTGAATTAGGCTGAAAAAAGGTGTGTGTGTGTGTGTGTGTGTTGCTGTCAGTATGATGTACATCTTAGCAGACCTCTCCAGATGATGCAACAAGATCTCTGAAGGAGTTCTGCAGGGTAGTTGAACAGGAAGCCCAAACCAGCAGATGGAGCTCTTGTTTTATGCTCGTGCACTCCCCGCCCACCCACAAACACACGCACACACACACATACACACACAATTAAACGTTACTATTATCTCCACTAAACCGCTCACTGTGGTCAGACAACTGGGAGTGCTGGAAACTTTCCCAGCGTGTGATGTAAAGCCTGACGCCCAGCCTCCTCAGCAGCACCTCCAGGATCAAGTCAGAAGTCCTGCTCTGGTTCCTACTGCTTACTCAGCTCCTGGGATTTTGGCAGACTGCAGCAAAATACAACACAAGGGCATAACCATGAACCAGTCAGACACTGTGGCTGCTTCACTTCAGACTTGGGTCATTTGATCCAGGTTTTTAAAAATAAAATCCTGTTCAGTGCAGCTGATGGGCCAAGATAGTGTAGAGGCAGGGCTGCCGACTTGGGACCCAAAGGACCCAGGTTCGAACCCCGGCCACGGCCACTACACACCTTGGGGTGTCTATTAGTGCACACCTATTTCCCCAGCTCCCCGGGCGCTTTCTATGGCTGCCCACTGCACCACCTGGTGGTGGTTGGGTTAAATGCAGAGACGAATTTCGTCTTGTATGGGAAACATACACAGATGACAAAATGTGACATTTTTATTTATTATTTTATCCCCCAAATGTTGACAATATGCACATGACTGCATAATATGCTCAACAATTAACATCCTTGGACTGAAGTAGGTCACTTCTTGTGTGGGTGAGCAACATCTAATTCCTCCGTATGCCTCTCGCTCGTTTACTAATTTAATCCAGGGGAGTATGGATCTGCATTAAGAGGTTTTACATATAAATGAATGAAGGGGATAAAGAGCAGAACACTGCAGCTGAATGGGGATCTTGATGTAGATGGGTGGAAAATTGACATTTCTTCATCAGTAAGAGGCTGACAGTCCATTTAGATGGCTGGTAGAGGAATTGTAAAGTGGGTTTAAGACTGCCGGGAACTGCTGGAGACACTGAGCAAAATGCCTGCTGGGCATCCAGGCAGGAAGCCATCCCTTTGCCTCTCATCGTTGACTCATGATGTCTATGTGGGCAAAGTCTGCATGTACACACACAAGAACATGTAATGTGTTCCCACTTTGGTAATAAATAAAAAAAAAGATGTCTGCAACTTTCCCACCCTTGGCACATTCTAACAAGAACAAATTGTAAAGATATGCATGCTCAATAATCCAGGTAGAAAAATCTAAAAAAAACTAAGTCTGGTCCTCTGGAATTCAAAAAAAAAACTGTAGAAATGTTTTGTCTTTCATCTGAAAGACTTCCTCAGTCGTTTCTACAGTTTTTTTGCTTAAATTTATTTTTATTTTTTTATTTAAAGAATTTTTTTTTGAATGTCCAGAGGACCAGACTTAGTTTTTTTAGATTAAACTGTAAAGATGTTAAAATGTTTTGTGATGCAACCATTTATCAAGAGGTTCTCACTCATCAGTGCCTTAAAAATTCAAATATGGCGGCTATTTGTCAGCAGCAGTTTTGTCCATATTTAAAACTTTGATGTTCATCTTAAAAGAACAAATAAATACAAAGTATATTATAGTTTATGAAGCCATGATGGACTTGCGACCTGTGCAGGGTGTACCCAGCCCCTCGCACGATTGCTGGACATGGGCACCGGCGACCCCGTGACCCAAAATATTTTATTTATTTATTTATTAGAGGATTATTTAAAAAATAACCTTTATGATTGTTTCCTTATTAAAATCTAATTTTAGTTTAATTAGTTTGTTTGATTGCAACGCATGAAACAAAACTGTGTAACACTGATAAATTTTCAACAAACCTCAGAATCCAGCTGCTTTGAAAAATGAAGACTGCCTTCGTTCTTCCCTTGTCCTCCTGCCGAAATCAAGATTTTTTTGGTTTGAATCAAACTTTTTCTAACTTTCAGTCAGATATTTTATTTTTAGACCAACTGTGGGATAATTATCAACGTAGAAGTGCATGAAGTCAGAAGTGTCTGTGTGAGACAGTATCACAATGAAGGGTGTTCCACAAGGATCAGTTTCAGGACAAATGCTATAGTCAGTCTGTTTATGAACAGATTTGATCAAAATTTAAGTATTTGTACCTAAACGAGCCACGTTTGCCACAGAAAGCTTTTAATAAGGTCCAGATTATTTGGATTGACTTGAAATTGGCTCTGAAGGACAATAATAATAAAAGTATTTTTTGAATTGAACTGAATCTGGACGGATTCTTCCTTGTTGAAATGTTTCGTCTTTTGAAAGACTTCTTCAGTCTTAACCTCATTAGATTTTTCTACCTGGATTGTTGAGCATGCATCAGGACAAACCAAGTCTTGTTTCTATCCTTCCGTCTTCTCCGTGAGTTAGAGATAAAAGTGCTTTGAAATGTTCTGTTCTGTTGCCTTCAGCTTCAGAATTCCCCTCATGTAAGAAAGCTCATCTTACTAAATAAATTAATATATTTGAAACTTCAAACTGTGTCCTTGTTCAGACCTGTACCAACAGAAGAGTCTACATTTCTTCAGGTCTGATTTTTGCAATGGCACATTTTTCTTTAATTTGTACATAACATTTTCAGCTTGTGTGTTTACTGTAGTGTCTGCTTCACGTCTGCTTTATAAGTCACTGACTTACTGGATGAGTGCACATGTAGGCGTGAAAACCATGACTAGAGTATTTTAGCATTAAATAAACATGTGTACTACGTACAACCAAAACTTTGAAAACGGTGGTAAGTTGTGTAAAACGGAAAAAAAAGAAGCAACTTTTTGAAAATTTCATGCTGATATTTTCTTCCAAATCGTAACATAGTTAACATACAAAATGTTCCCAACCACCCATCTATCCATCCATCCATCTATCCATCTGTTCATCCAGCCATCCATCATCTTTACCTGCTACTTTCTTTTCGGGTCATGGGGGTCACTGGTGCCCATATCCAGCAGTCACTGTGCGAGAGGCGGGGGACACCCTGGACAGATCTGCACTCCTTCACTGGGACACATACACACATGAGACAAACAACCATGTACAATTTAGAGTTACCAATCAGTCCAACATGCATGTTTTTGGTCTGTGGGAGGAAACTGGAGTACCTGGAGAAAACCCATGCATGCACGGAGAGAACATGCAAACACCACCCAGAAAGGTCCCCGGCCAGGATTCGATCCGACGACCTTCTTGCTGAGAGGCGGCAGCTCTACCAACTAACTGCACCACTGTGCCGCTACAAAATGCTTAAACCAGGGGGGGAAAATGTAAGAAAATAAAACAAGATCAATTTAAGTTATATGGCAGCAATATATATATATAAAAAGACAGGATAAGTGTGAAGCATCCCATCTTTCAACAACAGTCTGTAAAAGTGTGAGGAGACATGCAGCATAGACCTGCTGAAATATGCCAGGCCTTCCCTGAAAATGACATCTTCAAAGACATACAAACGGGAGTGTTGCTGTTAAAACACAATGTTTTGCAGACAAGTGAACCTCATCTTCACTTCTGAGAAATTCAGTTTTTCTAAAACTGAGAGGATCTGGGTGTCTTCTGTGCTTGTGTGTTTCCTGCTTGTTCTTCCCCATGTATCAGCTCCAGCTCCTTCCTCTGTCACTTGTTCCTCGTTCTCCCTCCTCGGGTGTTTGTGATTACCCCCTCGTTAGTGTCCCTATAAGTTCTACTTCTCATTGTTCTCCTGTCTGTGGATTGTCCTGTGAAGGCATCATGTTCTGTTTCTGCCGTGTCTCCATGTTTCCCCTCGATACATGTAAGTTTTGCTACCATGTCAGCCTTTTGTTTATGTAAATAAATATTCTTTATCTTATCCGTCGAGCTCCCGGAGTCCTGTCTGCACCCTGGGTTCAACCACCAGATCATGATAAAAATGCTCTTCCCTTCCTCTTACTCACCTGTTACCAGATAATGTAATTAGCTGCAACTGTTTATGTTTCTTATTGATACTACTTACCTTTGCAGCCTTTTGTTGGCCTTATCTCCACATTAAGAGCGGATCAAAGTTCATGCTCAATGATCCAGGTACCTTGTAAAAAAAAAAATCCAACAAAGTTCAGTCAGGTCATCTGGACGGTTCCTTTTTTGTTGTTGAGATGTTTCATCCTTATCCAAAGGACTTCATCAGTCTGAGGGGCCACAAACGAACTCGGTCCCACAAGTAGCACACTCCCATTGTGGGTAAAAAAAATAGTTTGCTGGTGATAAGATGGATTCTGGAACTCCTTCTCCCTTTTTTATTATCATTATTTTTTTTCCTTTTATAGATGGCCTCCCTTCTCACCTTACAGCCATCCTCTCACACCGATATGAATTATTATTATTTTTTGTTAGGAGAGAAAGGAAAGATAGAAAGTAAGACAACAAAACACAACAATTATCCACAAAAAGAGCACAAGGCAAACACACCCAACCTCCGTCCGCAATCCTGCAAAGCACATGACAGAACACAGCAACAAAACACACATGCATAAAGACTAATAATATTCATGACCTTGCAGTAGATTTCCATAAATAAACATACCCATACCTACAAATATATATACAGTATACATACATATACATTCATATCACATATCCATCTACATATCTGCATATGATATCTACATATACATCCCTGCATCCATTTGTGTGTGGCTGTGAGCATGCATAAGTGAATAAGGTTCCTCCAATAGAACATTCAGTAGCGACCGTGAAGCATCAGAGATCCGCCCCCCCAAGGCCCGAGGCAGACGAAGGGGCGATCAAAGCCCAAGACCCCAAGAAGGACCCCGAGCCCAGAGTCCCCAGGGCCACCCGAACAGGACGAGCCACTCACCCTCTCCCCAGATCTGACCAAGGGGGAGAACCGGACGAGCTCCACCAGCGACTACACACAAGCCGTTTACGCATTGGCCAGCCCTCAATGGCCCGGGGCTCCCCTGGGTGGCTCTGGGCCACCCGCGTTCATTACGCATTTGCCGCAAAGCCGCCTTGAAGTGGGTGGGCAGTTCTCTGGAAGTGGGTGGGGTGCTCTCTTCACGTGGGTGGAGTGTTCGTGTTTTAAGAGAGGAGACTCGGCAAAAAAAAAATTGTTAGCTGGATATATATATATTAGTGTTTCTGCGTTTAATTTTTGTTAATAACTGATCACAAATCAGCTTATGTTACAACGTAAATAACACGAAGCGCACACCCATTTCCGCCTTTCAGCGCGACCTGAATGTCATTAAACAGCATTAAACAATAACTAATATTGTCTAACTGTTGCGCGCAGCCAGGGTTTTAAAATATAACGAATAATCTCTAACTTTTACGTGCAGCTAAAATGTCAGGAGGAGTGATTGCTATATGGGCAAGTTGGACACCTGAAAATTCAGTCCGTTCGGATAGCTCAACGAGTTAATGCGTTATCGTTTTGACCGGGAGAAGTGGGTTCGCTTCCAGCCTGGGACAAAGTTATTTTACTTTTTTTTTCTCTTTATTCACATTTTCTTTTAAATAAAAAGGAGTTTGTTAACCAAACAAACTCCTTTTTATTTAAAAGAAAATGTGAATAAAGAAAAAAAAAGTAAAATAACTTTGTCCCAGGCTGGAAGCGAACCCACTTCTCCCGGTCAAAACGATAACGCATTAACTCGTTGAGCTATCCGAACGGACTGAATTTTCAGGTGTCCAACTTGCCCATATAGCAATCACTCCTCCTGACATTTTAGCTGCACGTAAAAGTTAGAGATTATTCGTTATATTTTAAAACCCTGGCTGCGCGCAACAGTTAGACAATATTAGTTATTGTTTAATGCTGTTTAATGACATTCAGGTCGCGCTGAAAGGCGGAAATGGGTGTGCGCTTCGTGTTATTTACGTTGTAACATAAGCTGATTTGTGATCAGTTATTAACAAAAATTTAACTCAGAAACACTAATTCAACTAACAATTGTTTTAGGGGTTTCTCGTTTCTGTAGTTAAATTTGAATGAAATTCAACCCTCGCGCTGAGGTTGTTTGAATGAGTCCCGCCCCTGCTGCAAACAACGAATCAAATGAGAGCTGAAACTGGCTCTGTCGGGCTCGGCCCGATAAGAACCACGGTGAAGATGGTTCCAGAACAAGGGTGGATCCCGGGCGGAAAAGGTAAATGCGAAGACGCCGAACCCGGGTTAGAAGCTGGGAGAGCCGGGGAGGGCCGGCCAATGCGTAAACGGCTACAATGACCCCCGGAGGCCAACAGCGACAAACCCACAGGCCCCCGCCGGAGCCCGCTGCAAGAGCCCGCTGCACTGACGTAGCCCCAGGCCCGGACACCGAGGCCCGGGGTCGCCCATCCCTCAGGCCCGGTCCCGATAGGACCAGAGGACCCGAGCCCCACCAGGCAGCCACCAGGCCGAGCCGACACACGCCCAAGCGCCCAACCCCTGAAAGCGACAACAAGGGCCCCCAGCTCGCCCGCAGGCAAAAGGACACCCACCCTGGGGCCACGTGGTAGGAGCGCGACACCAAGTAGCCTTATGCCGGGTACCCACCAAACGCGTCGAAACGTTCCTGCCGTTCCCTTTTGGCCGCTTGTCACTGTTCACACTGAAGCCACTGAAGACGCGTCTGATGACGCGCATTGGGAAGAGGCAGAGGAGGGGGCGTGGCGTAGTGTAATGGCAGTCGTCCCTCGATCGGAAGGTTGGCGGTTCGAATCCCGGTTCCCCATACCATGTGTCCTTGGGCAAGACACTTAACCCCGAGTTGCTCCCGGTAGGACTGGAAAGCACCTTGCATGGTAGTCTGCCGCTACCGGTGTATGAATGTGTGTAGCATTCAATGTGTAGCACTTTGAGATTTTCACTAATGAAAAGTGCATTATAAATTGAATTCATTATTATTATTATTATTGTCTGGCTCATTTTTGGCTTGGGTTGTTCGTTTCATGCACACCGGGCAGATAAAATCAGTTGCACGTGAGCCTCGTTACTTGAGTGGGTTTTCTACAAGCCGAACTGCAGCTCCGAAAGTCTTTGTTGAGATTAAAACTTTTTTTATGTTTGGGGTGATCGTAGGCTCGAGCGGACAGCAACAACTGTAAAAATGCCAAGTTTCTTACCGGAGGTTGGTTTCTTCATGGAGGCTCGATGGGGTAAGTTTAAAAAGTCCAAAAAAAGTCCCGTTGTCGTTGCGTCATCACATAGCAGAGTCTCTCCCGAGCAACGTCGAGCAGCCAAAGGTCAACTAGGCAAACTTTGGCGGCTCGACGCTGCTCGACGCTTCGGCTGCGTCGCGTGCGCGGAAATGAACTGCCGCGCCGCTTCAAACACTCAAAACGCGCCGCTTCACGATTCGACGCGCCTCGACGCGTCTCCACATAGACTTTCAATGTAAACCGGCCGCTTCCGCTGCCCGAAACGCGTTTGGTCGGTACCCGGCATGAGATGTAACAGAGAGGTGGCAGTCCAAATCCCAGCCTGACAATTAGACATTCATACACAGACACACTCACTCAGACCTATCCTCACTCACACAAAGACAAACAATAACAACACGTTCCATTCATAATCCTGATGCATCCTCTATACCCCCTAGGTCCAAGACATGTACCTGCCCCCTACATGGGGCAGCCCACACCCAAGCCCAGGAGGTAGGCCCATTCATTCTGGGGTGGAGAGTAGCCGACATCCAAGATTCGGCCCAACCCGCCCTGCCGACAGGACAGGACACCCGAGCCCAAGCAGCCCCAGGGAGAGCGCAATGCCAGCCCCGCCCACGGCGAACCCCCAGGCCCCGAACCCCCCCATATCCCAGGACAACCGACGGCCCACCCCCAGAATGTCCGCCAGGCAACCAGGGGGGTGAGAGAAAAAATAAAAA
>JBBPBX010034402.1:2765-17375 GCA_038048925.1 Garcialebias charrua
TTCCCACACTATGCTGGTGAAGATTCTCAGTCGTCCAGGACATGATAAATCAAAAAGGCGTTCAATTCAAGATCAACTGGACTTTATTTGTAACAGAAGACGTTTCGCGTCTCATGTGTGTCTTCCCACACTCTTGCAATAATCCAAACATTGGGCCTCATGCACGAACATGTTCGTATTTTTATCCAAAATTTCTCTTACTTTTGTTCGTACGAAGCGTTCGTACGAACATGCCACGTCAGATTCAACAAACTCTTCTATCCTCAGGAAAAGTGTGATGAATGTATGATGAATTCCACCTGTTCTATCAACCTGCGCGTGCACGCGGAGAGGTTATTTACATAATTCCCACCCCTCGAAACACCATATAAGGCTACGTTTCCTGCCTCAGAGGCAAAACGTGTTCGTTCATAAAATGACAGCGAAAAGTAAAAAGAAGAACTCTACCGGTGCGGAGATTGAAGTTCTGCTCTCTGAGGTCAAGAAAAGAAAATCTGTCCTTATTAGCAGCGTCACTCATGGGAGTAAATGACCAGCTAAAGCCAAAGAATGTTTGTTTATAATAAATGTGGACCTTAAAATATACATGTGTCCTGGTGGCTCACTGGGTAAAGCATTGCACTGTTAGGTGCTCCTAACCTTATCAAGGCCTCGTGGGTTCGATTCCCACAAGGTATGACTATTTTTTTTCCTTCTTTCTTTAGATTATTTATTCATTCCAGATTAAAAAGACTTTATGCTTTATTTCTTGTTGTATTGTAAATAGTTTTCTTGTGTTTTTTAAATCTGGAATGAATTAAAAGGAGAAAAAAAACGTTGTCCCATGTGGGAATTGAACCCATAAGGTTCAGAACTGCGACGCAACGCTCATCTCATTGAGCTATCTGAGATCTATGACTGCAACAGGAGGAGGTCAATGTAAAGTCTGCGTTACCGAAGTCTGCGTTACCGAGACAAATTAAACTTAAATTAATTCATAATTTAAGTTGGTTTCAGTTTGAGATCTTCATATTAATATTGTAGTGTTAGAAAACGGCATTGATAACAAATTGATTTTAATTTAAATACTTTAATCCGTTAGTCATTATTACATTTAAAATTATAATTCGACTTCAAACAGAACCTATTGTCAAAAACAATTGTGGTGCGTGACTTTTTTAAACTCTAAATATTTTCTAAATAACGAAATATGAAGTTATTAGTGGAGAAATTCCGTCTGGATGACAGCAGACCGACTGCTCGTAAAATATACGACAGGTCCGGACCACACGTAAATTTTGTTCGTATCTGAAAAAAATCTTAGGATACGAAAACATTGTTGAATGCCACAAATGATCCTAAATCACTCGTACGTACAGTTTAAGAACGAATCTGTGCGTACGAACGGTTTGTGCATGAGGCCAAATGTTTCTAAACTAAACTCTAAATGCTCGAAAAGTGCACAGCATGTCATGAAATCAGCTCTTTGCCTACAGCTGCACTCTGGACCATGTCCACTTTTCTGTGCTGCACGGAGATCAGCTGATCAGCTGCAGGAGGGAGCTTCTCGGGTGTGGGCTGCACACAAGTGCTAAATCATTTAAAATAATTTATTCTAAATTTTAAAAAATCCATGCCGATCGTGCGGCTCATCCATCAATCAACCATTGTGTGTCATGTCCAATCTGACTTTGAAAAACTGCGATAGATTGAGTTTGTGATAAACGAACCGCAAAGTAGCGAGGGACTACTGTACTGTATAATATGTTTGCTATGTGTCGTTTTACTTCATATTTACTTATGTTTGCTCTTTTAAGTATGCTGACAATTTCACAGTATCTTTTTTTATTTGGTTTCTCTATCTTTATTTGTTTATTTTTCAGGGACCAAAACGTTAAACTCAAATTTCCATCTGCTTTCCCCGTGGGAGGCATGGAAAGATAACCATCCTAAATAAATAAATCTTTCTACCTTTTTTTTGCTTCAAGAACTAGCACATATATTTTACTTGTTCTATTTTAGTATTGATATTTGTAAAAAAAAAAAAAAGTGTTAGTAATTACCGTATATGATTTTTAGGTCTTGTTTTAAATTTAAATTGCAAAAAGTTTCCCAGTAGGCTTCATCAAGTTTGATGCATTTATCACACATTATTAATAAGAAGGAGCAGTGCGTGCCAAGTTCTCCCTACATGCAGAGTCATAACTGATACACTCCACATCTGGACTGAAGCGTGGGTCTGTCTTTTTGCTTCTTATTCAAACCTCATAATGCATTTCCTCTTTTTTCTCACTACCTCGTTTCAGCTTCACTTGTTTCTTGAGACTATTTTTGACAAAAGCATGTGCCAGCTTTTTGTTTCTGAAGATTTTTGTTTTAACATGATTTTCCTCTGAAAACATTATTTATTTTGTTATTTCACAGTGCTCACTCTCTTTCACTCTGCTGGATGAGACATGAAACTGCTGAACATTTAATTCAAGAACAAGCCTTTGAGCTTTCCTGGTAGACTCGCTGGTATTATAGCAAGTCCAACTGAATCTTCATTCTCCTGACAAGGGAGACTGGACTAAACTAAGATCTAAAACTCACATTTAGAATGTCGTGTAGACAGATGTGACCGTGCCACATGCTCCGGTGCCATCAGCTTTGCTAAACTTGTGATTTTGTGCAGTGATATACCACTAAGATAAAAGAAACAGAACTGCGAGATTTTCAGTTTAGTTTTGACTTGAGTAGTCTTGAGTCCAAATGGAATGCATTGTGTATATTTACCGTAATTACATTGTATCTGACTGTAATGCAAAGAAAATGCTTTGATATGCAAATATTGCATTTTCACTTAGAACACTTTAGGCAATTGTGGCACAATCAACATTTAGTTTGAAGACAGCTAATATCTTAAATGAAATACATGACATTTTTGATATAAGTAAATCATTTACACCTATAAGTGCCAGACAAACACTAGTCCTAGTAAGCACCCGATATTTGCTGTACATACCCTATCAAGTCTGGGCACATAATCTTGAGAGTAGCAGGTACCATGGTTTTACCCAGTACATACCAGGTAAGCATCATGTGATGGGTGATTAGAACAAAATCAAATTTGATGTAATATGCAAAAATAAAACTTCATTATATAGACAGCTTTTACTAACACACTCATAATGTATGTAAGTAGGTTCGTGCTGCTGTTGTTTGGCATATTGTTTTTGCATTATTAAAGGTGAAGTCTGCAGTTTCTGTAGAACATCAGCACTTAGAAAAAATTTCAACAAGCAAAGCATTCTGATCCCTCCCCCTCAGAGCCATATATGGCTCTGCCCCCTTGTGGTCTGTTGAAATTCAAATTCAAGCTCTGTTTTTATTGGCTGATTCAAATTCAAGCTCGGTTTTTATTGGCTGGTTACAAACTTTGTTTTTATTGGCTGGAAAATGGCGGGTCACTTTTTCTTTTTAGAAATGCTTATTTACCACCTGGAGAAGCAAGGGGACAATATTTTTTTGTTTGTTTTTTTCAGAGATTACCTCTCTAACATCAATCTAGTGACAGAGTGAAGAAATATGTTAAAAATATATTGTTAGAAAAGTTACATATAGCAGCTTTAAGTGTTTAGCATTTTCTTAGTTTAGCTTATTTATTAGTTCAGATCTTAAAGCTTATTACCGTATTTTCCGGCCGAAAAGTCGCTCCGCCCCATAAGACTCATTGTCCAATTATGTCCAATAACTTGGAAAAATCCATAAAAGTGTCACACCTCCGTATACGTCGCATCTATTGTGCGTCACTGCTGACGCGTCTCGTATGTTACGCGTCACCGCTGAAAACCCAAAACTCCTGTTTTGCCCTCTTGCAAATGGTGGTCACAGAAGCGTGCACGGAAGGACTTTTAACAAGATTAACACTGTAAAAACAATTATTTGTTTGCTGAAAATTATAGCAAAGATGTGTCTTAGGTTAACCTTTCCTTAATAAATGCACATAATTGTCAAATCAGCTGGATTTAAAAAGCAGTTTCGCCACGTGCACGCGCAGCAAGCTTATCCACTTCATTTCTTTAAAATGTAGCAAGATAAACGCTTAAAAAATATATTTGTTAGCTGACATTATAGCAAAAGTGTTCCTGAGCTGAACCTTTCCTTAATAAATTCACGTAATGGCCAAATCTGCTGGATTTTAAAAAGTAGTTTCGCCACGTGCACACGCAGCGAGCGGATACGCTTCATTTCTTTAAAATGTAGCAAGATAAACACTTAAAAAATATATTTGTTAGCTGACATTATAGCAAAAGTGTTCCTGAGCTTAACCGTTCCTTAATAAATTCACGTAATGGTCAAATCTGCTGGATTTAAATTGTTACGCTTTGACGTCTTCCAAACGGTCGCCAAAATAAATTGTAAATAAATTGAATTTTAGCTCAAACATCTCCTACAGCTAATGGGTTGTAAATATCCATCCAGTGATTACTTTCTGTAAGTTTCATCAAAATCTGTTGTGTGGTTCTTGAGCTATTTTGCTAAAAAACACTAGTTCAGACCTACCTCCAGAGTTCAGGAGGCCGGGCTGCGACAGAGTGAGTCCGAGCAGAGGAGGCTTTTTTCGGACACATGAGCTGGGAACTGTCGGTTGACCCTAGCAGCTGAAAGTGGTACTGCTGTCCCTAGCAGCCGAAAGTGGTACTGCTCCATTTTTTTCGTCAGAATGAATGGAAACTGTCATATCTCAGTCAAAAATTGGTCTAAAAATATGGGAAAAATCCATAAATATGTCGCTTCGCCCCATAAGTCACAGGACATGAAAATTTGTAAAAAAAACTGTGACTTATAGACCGGAAAAAACGGTAGTTTTTCCTTTACAATTTATACTTTTGTTGGATGTAACTGGGACACTGTGTTCACAATTTCATTCCACCTCATGTACCACGTGCAATGCGAATGACAATGAAGAACCTTGTCTTTGACCTTGACCTTGATGTTGCTCCTTAATAGAAACTGAACTTATTGGAATGGATCTGAAATGAATGTATGCATTTTTTGTCTGTTTGTTTTGCATAATGCCTTGAGGTGACTTATGTTGTGAATTGGTGCTATGGAGTAATAAAATTAATTATGTGAGAAATTAATTGAATCATGTGTACATGTACATTATTAAATACGAACTTGATACATACTGAGTATGCATCAGTGTGTAACAGGTAAGTATAGTGAACATAGGTTTATGTTATTGCAGTTTATGTTTGTTTGTTTGTTTGTTTGTTTCTTTCTTTCTTTCTTTCTTTTTTGTTGTACCATGGAGCTCCCTTTCCAGTTGAACAAAAACAATGACAGATTCACACTACAGTACTGAGAAAATGGCACACGCATTTTGTAAAACCACATCCTCCATTTTTACTGGAGTATTTTACTTTGTATCCAGCTGAATAGTGAATGTTAGCTTCACATGTTTTTGGCTGTGAAAACATTGGGAAATAAATAAATACGCTCCAGGAAATTTAACAAGACATTTTAGAGCTAAAATACTGTATATTTGCACACTTTGATTCGTCTGAGCTGTTCCTTATGTTTTGAGGCTTCATGCTAAGCTAAATTATGAAGTGATGGCTAAAACTGAAAGTTATGCACCATAACTCATGTTCCCTGAAGGAAGGGAACGAGGTGCAACATAAATGCTATGGGAAATTGCGCCCCGCGCGATTACCTGAAGGAATACAATCACGCCTTTACGGCAGGGGCGTCAGCGTCACGCCAGAGTCCCCTCCCTCTGGGTATTTAAGACGCGGACGCCCATCCTACTTTCTCTAGAATGCACTTCATCGAGCTTTCAGCATTGAAAGGGCCAGGTATGTTGCACCTCGTTCCCTTCCTTCAGAGAACATGAGTAATGGTGCATAACTTTCAGTTCCCTTATCAGACAGTCACTTGGTGCAACATAAAATCTATGGGAATGTAATCCATTCACGCCCTTGAAATGCTCAGCAAAATGCATGTGAGAACATCTGCCATAATACGACAGGCATTTCTCAGCCGCTCTCTACAAGGTATGTTGAGAGCACAGCCTGAGAAGAAAAAATGCCACATGTAGAAACATCAACCTGATGTTACCACTGGACACATAGATGAAAACACCAGCTAGAGACAGCACAAGCGTGCTCCGCTAGTGTAATTACCCATCATCTCCTTTTTCCCTGGAAATTTTGAGAAACAGGAGGAAAAGGGCAAGGGACCCCTTACGCCACTGGCAACCAGATGGCAATGTGGAGGTAAAGAACCCAGTTCAAGCACAGGGTAACCTTCCAGGTCCCCAGGGGAAAGAATTTCATATATACAAGGGGCACGCATGAGTCCCTCATCTGCTCCTTGAACAGACAACTTACTAGGACTGTCAAAGGGGGCCCATCCTGATGTTGGAGACCAGTTAAGGAGAGGGGAACCCTTCCACTGAACATCTCCCAAGTAAACATAAACACCAAGGGACTCCTTTGTGAATGTTGTTGCTGTTTGTTTTTTGGAGAAAAACGATCCAACCTTAGGCTCTCAGCCAGTTCCCTTCAGTGGCCAGGCTGAAAGCTGCCACAGCTCTGGACGTGGGTGCAGAAGCTGCCCACATGCCTGAGTCAGCAGGTCCCTGTGAGAAGGCAACTGCCATGGTATCCCTGATAACATTGAGATCAATTCTGGGAACCACAGTTTCTGCGGCCACCTGGGGGCTATCAGTATTAGGGAGAGGGCTCCTTGACGTACACATTCCAGTGTCACCTGGATCAGAGGGACAGGTGGAAAAGCATAGTACAGCACCCCTGCTGGACAATCATGGGCCAGAGCATCCGTTCCCAACGGTGCGTCTGTTTCCTTAAGAGAAGTAAAGGTCACACTGTGAACTAGCTCTGCAAGCAAACAAGTCCACTGAGGCTCTCCCAAATCGTGACCAGACCTGTTCCACGACTCGTGGGTTCAGTCTCCATTCTGACACCAAGAGAGGGCATCTGCTCCATAATTCAGTTCACCGGGAACATGAGTCGCACTGAGTGACAATATTCTCGGAGCACACCATGTGAGCAACTTCCGCGTCAGGCCGAGGAGGGCTTGGGATCTCGTCCCTCCCTCTCCATTGATGAAGGACACTGTGGTCCTGTTATCTGATTTCACCAGGACGTGCTACCCTGTAATCAGACATTTGCCAAAAAAGTATTTCACTGACAGGAATACGGCCAACAATTCCAAGAAGTTGATATGTAATCTTGCTTCCTGTTCATTCCAAAGGCCTCGGGTGTTCTGATTTCTGCAGACTGCCCCCCATCCTGTTTTTGAGGCGTCCGTCGTGATGACCACACGAGACGACACTCTACCTAGTGGGACCCCTTCCGTGAAAACAGACAAGTGTCTCCAAGGTTCCAGGGCCCTCAGGTACTCTGAATCTATCCTGACCTTTCCTGTTCCACCAGGCAGGGCGGGTTGTGTCTGTTGGTTTAGCCACACTTGTAGGGCCCGCATTTTCAGCAATGCGTGTGGCACACAGGGTATGGCTGCTGCCAAGAGGCCTAAGAGGCGTTGGCACGTTTTCAGGGGGACCCGCTGATCCAGTTTAAACTTTGTCAGGCAATGGCGAATCGAGGAAACTTGTTCCTTTGAGAGCCATGCTCTGTACCGGATGTGTCGACCTGTACTCCCAGAAATACGGTAATCCGTGATGGGGTTAGGTCACTCTTTTGTAGGTTTATGACAAAACCGAGAGACTCCAGGTGAGAAATCACCCTACAGGAGTGTGACTGGGCCTGTATTCTGCTTCCGGCCAGAATCAGGAGGTCATCCAGGTAGTTCATAATCCTGACTCCTTGATTCCTAAGAGGGTTCAGGGCTGCGTCCAGACATTTAGTAAATGTACAAGGAGCCGTCTTCAAACCGAAGGGTAAGGCTTTGAATTCATAAGCCTTCCCTTCGAAAGCAAAACGGAGAAATTTTCTGTGCTTCCTTCACACGCCCACATGGAAGTAGGCGTCCTTCAAATCCACTGTACACGCGTAGTCTCCTGGTCTCACAGACTGGAGGACCTGCCGCAGTTTAAGCATCTTGAACTTGAAAGTTCTTATTCGCTTGTTCAGAGTCCTGAGATCCAGGATCGGCCTCAGGGAATGATCCCTTTTGGGCACCAGGAAGTACTTGCTGTAGTGACCGGAGCGTAGTTTGCGTTTCGAGACCAAACGTATTACTCCTTTCTGTAGCATCATCAATACTTCCTCCCTCAGCATGTGTGCGCGTGCAGGGTTAATTTTCGATTGCAGCATCCCTGTGAAGGGGGGCGGTCTCTTGGCAAACTGCAGCCTCAGCCCATGACATATTGTCTTCATGACCCATTCGTTTGGCAGAAAAGCCCTCCAGGCCTGCGCGTGTGCCATGAGCCTGGAAGGCATGTCCAATTGCTGCTCGTCATGTTTGAGTGCAGGAGGGGTGGCCTTTGACCCCTCTCGCGAGCTCTCGAGCAGGTTGGTCAGCCTGACAGAAGGTATTGCGAGATCTGACTGTCTCAGACCGAGATTGCGCATCTTGCTGCGGTTCATAGTTTGACCAAGTGGTTTGTGTTCTATAAAATTGGGACTCGAGTCAAGAACCAGGGCAGTCTGTGCTTTGGTACTTTTATTTTTGTATATGCATGAAACATTGCTTGTTTTTATTACACATACAGTAGGCGAATCATGTTTAGTGCACACACACATGTCACTAGCTCCTTGTAGTGTTTTACAAGTGAAGACTGGGCTCAAAGGGTCAGATTCCCGTACCGCGTGGGCAGGCAAACCTGTAAAATCATCGGTCCCAGCAGTTCTTCCTTTGATTTTATCCTCGAATTGTGTCCCTATTGAGTTTTTTGATTCCTACAAATATTTGGGTCTCTTGGTCAATTTGTATCTTTCTTTTTAAGCTCCACATGGAAACCTTGGTAAGGAAACTGAAAGTTATTATTATTATTATTATTTTTCAGAAATAGATCGTGTCTAACTCTGAATGCAAGGAAACACCTTGTGACCAACTTTCCTTCCCTCCATGAACTATTGTGACATTATTTACATGAACGCTCCTACAATCACCCTGCAGATGTTAGATGTTGCCTATAATGGTGAGGTAACATTTATAACTGGCTGTAACTATCGTACCCATCACTGCTTAACTGGACATCATTAACCTCATGCAGACTCATACTGGTACATTTTCATTTTTAAATCACTTCTTGGTCTGCTGACTGCTGCCTTCATACATCTCCTCCTACATGTTACTATGTGAGTGCAGCTACAGGTTGCACTCTCAGGACATTATTACTGTACATGTAGTGTTCCCTCAGTGAGGACTGATCTAGGCAAAATGACCTTTTCCTACTCCGCTCCTGTTTCCTGGAATATCTTGCAAAAAGATCTGAAGCTCTCGTCTCAACTTTGACCTCTCTAAGTGGCTTCAAACATCTGCTAAGTTCATGGGAAAAAACAATGCAGACATGTTCCTTGCCCATGTCCACTTAGATTTATGATAAGGTCAGAATGAATTACATGAAGGCATTTAAAAATAGCTTGTGGTTATTTTGTAGCATTTAAATTTATCATTATTTTTTTCATTTTATTCGTCTCAATAGCACTTGCACCCAGCAAAAGTGGAAACACTTTCTTTACAGGTCAAGAGCTGTGCCTTAAAAATAAAAGCATTTTAACTGTTTTACAAAAAAAGTACCTTGGAGTTTTTTGGCATTCACAGTGTTATTCATGTTTGTCACACCCATGTCTTTCTGAGAAGGGAGTTCAAGCAAATGTCACGTGGCTTGGAGAGTTTTGTACTGAGCTGACACGAACCAACTTCTAACAAGCAGATGCTTGGTTTCCGTACAGTTGTGTTTTTGTGGAAGCAAAGAATGAAGGACAACAAAATGAAACAGGTTTATACGGTGGCCGACCAGTAGGGTTTATGTGTTTTTGACATTAAAATTTGGAGTGATTTGCATAAAATGTGGAGATTTGACAGTGCAGGCCAATCAGTGCAAACAGCTGTGCAATAATATCATGCTGAGAGAAATGTCTCAGCCATAAGTAAATCAAGTTGAAGATGACTGGCACGTGATTTAAGATGTCTTTTTTTTTTTTTTAAAGGTGGCCATTAAATACAAAAAGACAAACAAAATGTAATGTGGCAGTAGCTGAAAATCTTTCCTGACCCACACTTTGAGCACTAACTGTTAAGCAAATGTTGGCATTGACTCTTGGAGACAACACTGTAAGATGTGCAACATCTTGCAATATCATATGAGGTTGCTCATTGTTTTGATGATTTGCTCCAAATGGATACAACTGGAACAAGTTGACGTTAGAGTTGAAACCCTGCTAAGAACTGGAACAAGTTGATGTTAGAGTTGAAACCCTGCTAAGAAATGCAAAGGGTGTCTTGAATTTCTTCTGGGAATGCAAGAACTTTTACAGGGATGTTAAATTCTTCACATTAGCTGACATTTTAATTTCTTTACACTAAATTATTGTGATAAAATCCAAAGTTTACACCCACACACTCTTACCTCTCCAGGACCAGGAACACATGCATGTTATTAGACATGTTTCTCACTGTTATGTCTTGAATCTGTGTTGCAATCCCCATGCAGGGGCCGCAGTGTGTTTCCAACCAATTAAGCAGAGACTTCGCAGGGAACAAAAATATCCTCGGGTGGTGAGAACTGCCTTTATTTTGGTTAATCTTGACGACTCACACAATATACAGAGAGTGCAAGCCCAAGGGGAGATAAAACTTCACCGAGGATCCTTTTAACAAAACAGGCCCCTGAGTAGGACGCCGAACTTCCGTGATTTTTTTTTGTCTCTGGTGAATGGAAAAGACAATATCTTGTGGTTGTGTTCTTTGGAAAAGAGAAGTGGATAGGTTTGGGCCTTTTGAGCCAAATGTGCTACAGTAAATGTTTAATTTAACCCCTGAAGATGCAGGTTTTGTTTTTATTTAAAGTTGCAATAAGCTTTTTTTGAAAACACTTTATCTACTGTATTCCAGCGGCAGCTTTTCTCAATTAATGTTTAGATATGGATTTGTATGAATGATCAACTTGTTTTTAAAGATTTTTTTCTTACAAAGACAATGTTCATTCATAGAGCCAAGATGGTCTAGTGGCAGGGCTTTTGACTACGGATCCGAAGGTCGCGGGTTCGCGCCCCGGCCACTACCCAGCTTGGGGTGTCTATGAGTGCACACCTATTTCTCCAGCTCCCCGAGCGCTTTCGGGCTGCTCACTGCACCACCTGGTAGGTGGTTGGGTTAAATGCAGAGACGAATTTCGTCTGTGTATGGGAACATACGCAGATGACAGGAATAGACATTATTATTATTATTATTATCATTCAACCTGTATTTAGACAGGTTAATCCCATTGAGCCCCGGGGACTCATTTACAAGAGAGACCTGCAATGAAATGTGTGTGGCATTCACATATTTTCTCTTTGTTGTGGCTTGAAAGGTGGTGTTAGTTCAAGCAATTTTACATTTCTCATTGACCTATGTCCGATTCAGAGATTTTTGTCTCATGTCCAGTCTAAAAATGTATTTGACCTTTACATTATACCAAATTTCCTTAATTCTAGCCTACAATTCCAAAATTTCAAAACATTTCTCTCTTTTATTTATTCTTATTCCAATACCCAATAATGTCTAAAAAGTCTTGTAGCTTGATGATAGCTATAATGCTTGAAGCTGTTTCAACAAGTGTTTCTAAAGTTCAAGTCAAGATCTTTATTATAAAAGACCAATATTGTTATTCTAAAAGTAAAACAGTTCATAGAGATGCATGTACGAACACACACACAGTCACTAGATTGAAATGAGATGTGATTGTTTTTCACACAGCCTCACTTACCTTAGGGCACGGGTGTCCAAAGTGTGGCCCGAGGGCAATTTGCGGCCCTTGCAGTGATTCTGTGGGGCCCACAACTGCAGTTTAAGAATAGTATAATTTTGTCCAGCAGGCGTAATAGGTCAATGCAGACTTTCTGCAAATTAGTTGGTAATACTTTTATAATTTATGTTTAGGTTTAACAGCAAAATGGAAGAAAAAATGGAAAAAACAAACTACATGATATTTAGTAATAAAAAACAATCAATTGATATTCCATTTCTGATCGATGACTCATTGATTCAAAGAGTCAATGAGGTAAAATTCTTGGGTGTAGTTATTGATGATAAGCTGTCATGGAAACAACATATAAATTTGGTCAAAACAAAAATATCCAAATCAATTGCAGTATTTTATAGAGTTAGATATCTATTTAATGATAAAGCATTGTATCTATTGTATAACTCAATCGCTGTACCACATTTGATTTATTGTATAAGTGTATGGGGTAAAGCTTGTAAAACCATCACATTCCCTCTTTTTATTTTGCAGAAAAAAATTATAAGAGTTATAACAAGAAAACATTACTGTCACCCATCTAATGAATTGTTTTGTCAAATGAATCTACTGAAATTTTATGATTTAGTAGATTATAACATTTTGCAACTTATGTATAGAGCTCATAATTGTATGTTACCATCAAATATTCAAATGTATTTTGTGAAAAGAGTTAGCAACTATAATCTCAAGGGAAAAGATATTTTTGTCAAACAGAGATTCAGAACAAGTTTGAAGGGAAGATCTACTGTGATACAGGGTGTTGGACTGTGAAATAATTTAAAGTCAGATTTTAAGGAAGCCAAATTGATTCCTGTCTTTAAGAAACTTGTTAAAGTTGATTTGTTGAACAAATATAAATGACTGTATTTGAGTATATATATAATTATTGGTTAAATGAGTTGTTTACTTATTTAGTTATTATAGAACACTTAGTTTGTATTAGATGAAAAAAGGAGCAGATTTGATAAGATATTTTCTTCATCTGCTGCCTTTCATGCTATGTTTTTTATTTCTTTTCATTTTTTATATGTCATTTGTTGTATTTCATTCTTATAAAATGAATAAACTTTAAAAAAAATCTAATCAAAACAAGTAATATTAAACAAAATACAGTAAACCTTTAGCTATTATCTTTTTATTTTCACTTCATGGTACAAAGCACCAAAAACCTTTACTGATTTCTACCCGAAATGCGACTTTTGGATAATGATTCACAAAACTTGACTAAATATTGCAGTTGATAAAATGATTAAGAGGGAAATTGGGCATTTTTAAATGAATATAACATGGTATCATCTACACGTGAGTTGATCAACTTTATCAATCCTTCTACAAATCTGTTGTAGCGACTGACAGCTGGACGCGTTTCAGAACTTCAATCAGCCTTTTGCATCGTCCATGGTCCAAAAGGCTGATCGACCCGCTTTTAAAAGGACACTTACTCAAATTACCGGTACACTTTTGTTGCTGAGAACAGACTAAAATGAACTTTACAAACAAGAAAACAACAAACATGGACCCAACAAATCAAATAAATTAAAATTATTTAAAAGATATAAGCTTAGTGTTTATGAGGCTTTTAATGTTTTGGATCTGCAACAATTTAAAACTCTTTCGCCACTAAAATGAATAAAATGTGGTTCTTTCTCCAAAATATTGTTCAAGCTGAGAGTTTGCATGTTCGTGGCCCATGACTCTAGATAGTTTTGGCACACATATGAAAATGTTTCGACAACCCTGCCTTGGGGCATCCTTAATTGAAAATGATTGCAACATCTTTGCATGCTGTTGTTATCTGTAAATATTTGGGTCTTGAGTTTCTGTGCATGTGTGCATGCTTAATGTGTGCATTTACTTGCAGTTATACGCAGGAGTATGCAAAGTGACAGCAGCAGATCTAACGGATCAGTTACGTGTGTTAACAGGCAAATACAGTAATAATAATAATAATAATAAAATTAATAATTTGACTAGCAATGATTGATGGAATGTATATCACTTGCTGAATCGAATGCCAAATTTTTAAGCAGATATCTTGGAAGATTTGATAGAACTTAGACTTTGTGATGGCGATGACGCCAAACTACTACCAGCCAAAATACTCAGTATCTGTGAAACTGATCGAGTTACCGCCAGTTCTTGTGTGTTGTGGTTGACTAGCTATGGATGTAATCTTGAATTAGGGTGATTCCAAAAGTCGATAGCTTAATGTGCACCCCCTGATTTTAATAGTTTTATTCCAGTCTGTTCAGTGGTTCATGAGATATTTTGCTAACAAACACAGGATAAACTCCAGCAGTTAATGCAAAAATATCAAGTAAAGATCCTGTGGAACCTGTTAGCTCTTGGACTATGTAATTGTGATGATCCTCAACAACTACCACATCTAATCTGAGCTCAATTTGAATAAAACTGACTCAATTATAAGCATTTTTGTGTTTGTTAAAACTGATTAGGTGTGACGGCATCTGGAATAAAGTTGAATCCAGAAGTTAATCGAATGAAAATGATGACTGAATGATTGCCGTCTATTAAATATTTTGCTAACATACATACACATTGTATGCAAATACAGACACAGGCAATTATATGATTTCCCACCTCTGGCAGCCATGAAAAATACATGAAGAGGAACTCACAAGCACAAATTGTATATGATTTTTTCCTTTTCTTCTATTTCATTTATTTATTTTTGAATTAATGTGTAC
>JBBPBX010034402.1:17551-32652 GCA_038048925.1 Garcialebias charrua
TTTTACCCCACTGTGCTCAGTTTTCGAAGGAATATCTTTACTGTATTTGGACAGTCTTTTCAGTGACTTTGTTTTCTGCTTCAATGGCGCCATCTTGTGTTGAAACACAAACAGTTTTCTTACCCTCAAAAAGTAATCATGTTGTATGGTACTGCTACAATAATGGATGTAAATAAAACCACATAAGTAATAACAACAATCATAGAACATTTACTGCTATACTAAGAGCTTTACATAGCTTAGAGGGAGGATTATGTTTATTGGGTGGATTACTGCTCATTTATTCCACAGCCCATTAGGAAAAAAAACAAAAAAACAAATGGAAAGATACTGCGTGTAGTCATTACAATTTGCCCTTACACATGTGCGAATACTTTGGTAAGTAAGTAAGATTGTTCGCGTCACATTGAGGTCTTTCAAGTGTGCTGTTGTACAAAAAGCCATGTTTATTATCTCTTTCCAGGAGTGCAAGAAGCTTCACGCAGGACCGGACCCTGAGCCAAACCAGCCACAACTAAAACAGCTGCCCTTGGTCTCCCACCAACTTCTGGCGGCCTTGTTTTTACATCCCAAGATAACAGTGAAGAGGATGAGAATGTGGGGAAGAATGAAACACCAAGTTTGATAAATGACACAAACAAGAAGAGAAAAGAGACACGAATGCCGAGAGGACGCGGGGAGATTAAGAGGTGGGAAAGTGACGGAAGCAGATGAGCAAAAGCTACACTACGAGGTCATCTTGGTGTTTATCCACCCACCACTGTGACGTGGGTCAGTGTGAGTTTTTCTCAGGAAAGTTGGTGTTTCAGAATGTTGCAATGATGACAGGTTCCTCCAGGAAAGCACTCCTATTTTCTCATCCTGGGCTCATTCAGTTACATCACAAGACTATTTTTCTGGCATGATAAATGGCAGTATGCTGCGTATGTGCATTTAGCCAAGTGTTAGTACTCATAGTAGATTGCGTATACTGTGCATTATTAAAAGGCAGAAGCTAAGTCAAGACCATGGCTGCGCTAGAGAGTGAGTTCTGAGCTTTGAGAATGGACTGCGAGTCACCAGGATGCTGTCCCTCACATCAAACTCATCATGAGTAATCATGAAACCTCGTCTAGCCCTCAGAGCAGGACACGGAGAGCTTACACTTTAGGACAGAGGCAGTTAGGGGCTTGCAGAGGAGATTTGGGTCTGACTCGGGCCATGAGGTGAGCCACAACAAAAAAGGCAGTTTAGTGTCATGGCCAAGAGACACAATGGGAAGACACAACCTGCATGTGAGCCTGAGGAGAGCGATAGATGAGAGAACTGTTAGCTGCCTTACCTCATTTTTTTTTGTCCTAAATGAAAATCGGTGGTATCTTTGTTCCAGTCTGCACCTGACTGGTACCAGTTGTTGGACTGCATGCTTTCATCCCTCACCGGCCTTCATCACGTCTTTGCTGAGATGAAACAATCCTTCAGAGCTTACGACCACTGAGTTGGATACTGATGTCGATGAGAGACCCAGCTCCGATCAGGATGGGCTTTTTTTTTTAAGCTAGATTGCTTAAAAAATAACTTTTGTTTTAAATGACTTATTTACTTCTTGTACTTTGAATTTAGGTTTGCAAACAAAAACTTAGCCATGTCACACGCGTAGCGAGGGGGGGTTCCTGGGGTTCGAACGAACCGCCCACTTTGCCTATGAAGTCCCGTCTAGGGATTTAATGAGGGGCGGATCGTTTAAATGAAAAGTTGACCTGGATAAAGCAACATGCCTCAGTGGTTCACTGGAAACGGGTCCGGTTGCCACTCCAAACCTTATCTAGACCTGGGTTCGATTCTCACTTGGTTGAACTTATTTTATGTTTGTCTTTTTTGGGCGGCCGTGGCACAGTGGTAATGGCAGTCGACCCCCGATCGGAAGGTTGGAGGTTCGAATCTCGCATCCGCTCACCATGTGTCGTTGTGTCCCTGGGCAAGACACTTAACCCCAAGTTGCTCCCGGTAGGTCTGGATGGCGCCTTACAAGGCAGGCTACCACTACCGGTGTATGTATTAAAAACATGTTATAGAATTTATGAAACAGTATCGAAGCAAAACATGTTCAAGTAAGTACAGAAGTATTAATTGTACAAATAAAACAGGTTGAACCAACTCAATGTGTCTATAAAATGTTCGAAATGTGTTGACACGGACCCATATCACGTATCATAGGCAATGATACGACATGGGCTCATGTCATTCGGCACTTGTAGGTACAGGTGACCCCCTACCTACGACTCCATCGACCTACGGCCGCCCGGACCTACGAACGTATCATATTTTAATAATTTAATATAAAATATTTAAAAAAAAATAATATATATATATATTTTTTTTTTTTTGTGTGTGTTTAAATGTTATTAATTTCATGTGTACAGCACTTTGTTGCAGCTGTGGTTGTTTTAAAGGCTTTATAAATAATATTTTTTAATAAAAATAGTCTTTTTTTTATGATTGCGCAACTTCCGGTCCGACAGGAAATGCCTGGCAGCCATTTTAGGACTCCCGCGGTCCTCCCAGCAGCCCCATGTGAGGACTGTGTGTGTTCCAGGATTGCCTCATATGGATAAATTACTACAGTACAGGTAGTCCCCGACTTACGAGTGCTCTGACCTACGAGGTTCCGGACTTACGAGCTGGCGAATTTTTGGAAAAAACGCAAAAAATACAGTTTTTCTGTGTTTTTTCACCACAGTTCGTTAGCTAAACATGTGGACACACGTTTCCGATCATTTTTATGCACTCGTAAGCAGTTTTTCGATGAAAAACGAGTGTTTGTAGTCGCGCTAGCAAAACCGTTCCAACTTACGAGCGAAATTCCGGACTTACGAGACACGTGGCGGCCGTTCCAAGTTACGAATTTTCGCTTTACGAGCGCCTCGGAGGAACGGAACTCGCTCGTAAGTCGGGGACTACCTGTACCTGTATCTGGAATCGCTCTGTGGACGTCAGGCTGGAGCAGGAGCTGCAGATTGATCGCCGATCGCGCCGCACCGCCGCTCCTACACCAGCTCATGGCCTGGCTAGCAGAAGCTAACACAGGCCTCGAGCAGCTGCCGTGGTTCACCGTGGTTCGCTCGCTGGCCGCCGCGCTATCAACGCATGGCAACCTAAGATGTCGGCTTTGACCATCTCAAAGTAAAAAATTATATTTTTATTTATTCTGTAAATGTGAATAGCAATGTTTAACATTGCAGTACACTACTGTACATGCTTAAATGTGTGCGCGGCCCTCCGTTAGCGGTATTTCCGCGACCTACGAACGGAATAAGGACCTACGAACGGGACGCTATTTTCACCCCCTAGCTACGGCAGAATCGAGCTGCGAACAGTTCTTATGTCCCAAACTCGTACGTAAGTAGGGGGTTTGCTGTATACTGAAATTCCCAAGCTTTTTTAGTGGGTATACTCTGTATACCCACATATCACAGACAACCCACTGGTGATTATCCTGTTAAGACTCATGAACATCTAACCAGGATAATCACTGTGAAAAATCACATCATGTTGCTGCTGATCCGTTTCATGTTCATTCGTACTCATCTGCTCACAGACTCATGTTCGTGCTGCTGTTTGGCATATTGTTATTCATACATGAGGGGCCGAGATGGTGTAGAGGCAGGGCAGCCGGCTCAGGACCGGAAGGTCCGGGGTTCGATCCCCGGTCAATGCATACCTCATACCAATGCATACCTCGTTGTGTCCCTGGGCAAGACACTTAACCCCGAGTTGCTACCGGTAGGACTGGATGGCACCTTGCATGGCAGTCTACCACTACCGGTGTATGAATGTGTGTATGAATGGGTGGATGGCTGGTACTGTGAAGCACTTTGGGGCCCCTCATACGGGGCTGGAAAGTGCTATATAAGTAAGCTCCATTTACCATACGACTAGTGCTTAGTGTATTTTTAGTTACTGTTGTTCTTAGTTCATATCTTAGATCTTACTACCGTTTTTCATCTACATTTTATTGTTGGATGTAATTGGGACCCTGTGTACATAATTTTGTTCCACCACACGTAGCACATGGGGTGCGATTGACAAACAACCTTGAATCTTTGGTGGATGTTGTTAAATGTGAAACAACTATTTTTTTTCTGATTTTAAAGGGAAATAACTTGCTTCCATCAAGAACCACTAAAAGCAATAAGCCAACAACGAGGGACATTTTGCCATGTAACATGGCAACCGTAGGTAACATGATTCACAAAAGTAGGCAAGAATGAGCCATTTCTGAACAGAGTGCCGTCAATTTGCCAAAGTACATCTCAAACCGAAACTACTCTTAACATGGTGTTTGATAATTATGACCCCAAAATGGCAGACCAAAGAACACAAGGACAAGCAAGTACAAAAGTGATATTTATTTACAGTGCAGGAACTGGAGTTGGGCTGTGGGGAGAGAAGAGAGGCGGTGAATATCTTGAGATCTGGGTTATCCCGTTTGTAACAATTGTGATGATAGTAGTTATTGTCCTTACTGTTGAATATGTTTGCAGGTGGCGTCGGATAATGGGTTCACGGAGGGCGAGGTCCAGAGAAGACGAGGGGTCCAGTGGGTCAGTACAGATTGAAGTGGGGAGTGGTGATGATGTCCAGAATGAGGTCCTTCAGTTATGGATTTGGTGTGCAGGATTGGCAACCAGCCTAGGAGTCGAGCGGGCAAGCAGGACGGAACAGGAACTGAACAGACGGGCAAAGGCAAACAGGTTAGTGCAGATGAGTCAAAACTAAGACTCTGAGGCTGTAACAATATTACCCAATGGTAATCAATGTTCGAGCGTAGGCTGAACGTCTGGTTATGGTTTAAATAGAGCAGGAGGTAAAGGCCTAGAAGGCAGGTGCAGGTGTCGCTAATCAGATGATTAGCTGCTGAATGAGGTTGCTGGAGGAGAAGGCAGAACTCCTACAACTCTAGCAGCTTCTATATGCTCAGTGATCTATCCAGCTTAGCACGCCACTCACCTTCTGTTCAAAAACAGCCCCGTGCAAGATAAGTCAAGTCCAATGCTCCAGACATGTCTTGTTGTACAGTAAATGTTGTTTAGGCCTCCCGAGGCATGGTTTGCTCAAAAAGCAGAGATGTGACGTGCACAAAATGGACTATTAAATCTCTTAACGCTGTAGCAGCCGTGTTGGGTGGGCTGTGGAACGTAGGCAGCACTAGAGCCATCACCTTCAGGGCCTGCATTAACTCATAAAGATCCCTGTCTCTTCCAAGCCTGATGAGCCAGTCCCGAGGTCGTGTGTAAACATTCTGAAACGTCTAATTTGAGAGCATGATTAATTCTAGTTTTAGAGCATATTTTATCTGGGAAAATATTAGGGTTGCTTCAGTTCACAGTTAAGCCTGTTTTGCTCCATGCGCTGGTCTCTCCCACTGTTAAAGTCACTGTGTATCAGATGAAACCCCACACAGAGCTGATCTCTATGTGCCCCGTTGTGTAAGCAACTCTGAGATTGATAGCTGATTGGTAGAGAGTTCACATGAACGGAAGCACCACTTTACATCTGTACTTTTTTTTTAAATTTCATGTCATTTTTCTCTTCATTATTTCTTTTTTTCCAATGTTTAATAAAAAAAAATTGTCCCTTGTCACTGTTTTACTTGTGGATGTCCATTTGTTTTTCTTCTTTGTGGTCCAGTCAACTCTCTACACTTCTTTTTTTGTTTTACTTCCAAAAAACATATTTTACAGAAAAAAATGGAAATAAATGAAATAGAATAAAATGCCCAGCATTTGTTGACAAAATGTTTATTGCCTGCTGAAAATACTTCAGTTTAAATAATTTGTGTTGTTGAATAGTGGTTTTATTAAAATCAGTCCACTCCAACAACAAATTGTACCTCAATATCTGTGAAATTGTCTGTTATAGAAGTTATATAGAAGAAATTGTTTTTTAGAAGTCGTGCTGAATTGGGTTGAACAAAATGTAATCAGTTGTAGAATTCCACCTGAGGATTGTTTTCTGATTGTCCCATTAAAATCTTGTCAGTGTCTCATTACATATGTTGTTGACAGACTCCCATAGTTGATGACGAAGATTTAAAACCAGACTTTGCTCAATCAAATCATGCTGGGAATGACTCTTAAATTTGAGTTAATATTTGTCAAATTATTTGAGTCATAATCAGTTTGTGTTTGCAAGTTTACTTCGCTGTGGTGGCCACATTGAAAGGGTTTGGCTCCAAATTTAATCATACATGCACATCCATTGAACACTTTTCTGAGAATTTCCTTCCCATCTGTCCTCTGGTTCATGATATACACCGTTGGCAGTGAGCAATAACAAAAGCATAAGACAGTCAAGCCTTCACTGTAGCTGATAAGCAGCGACAAGTCACTGTTTATCTGACTGATCTACTGACGGTACATATATTTAAAGTGGCAACCCATCATTAGCGCTTTGTGTGAGGCTGTTTTTGTAAAATAGGATTCTAATAATCAACATGGTTGGAGACAAGAACTCGTCTCTATTAGGGATGATCTCACATTCCTCGTGCACTATTTCTCTCTCTCAGAGACACATGGAAAAACCCTCCCATTATAGCCTGGCCACGCTCTCCAATGGACACAAACATGCGCACACTGAAAGAGAGACAGCCACATGCACACAGATGTCGACAGGCAACTATATTTATACCAACACTCCAATAAATCTATCTGCTCTCTTGTCTATTTTTTCTGGATTTGTCCATGCAACGCTGAAGGTCTGCACAGGTTAAAGCCCAGAAAAGTGGAAAGTAGAGGCCAGAGATGGTTGAGGGGCCAGGAGGAGTTAAGTGCCCCATGGCATTAGGCTCCTCTTTGGTTTCTTATGTTAAAACACAACCTCTGGCCCAAGTGCGACACACCACCGTGTAAGAAATTCCTGAAAAAATAAAAACTTGTTTCAACTTGTGTAGCTTGAACTAATGCAGGCCTGCTGTCCCATCTCATCCCCTCACTGCAACATCTTGTCATTAAAATGTTTATTTTTCCAGCATAACTACTTTCAAGCAATATATTTTCTTGCTGGGTGGCACAATGGCTTAATTTATGATGCAGGTGCAAAAAAGGATCTAGTTTGATAAACACATCAAAAGAACCTTTAACTTATCTTGGGATTCTAACATTAGGTTTCTTTTCATCTTCCAGTAAAAAGTTTCACCACAGGTCTTTAGGTTAGTAGCATACAGACCCTTTCCAAAAAAAATAGAAGATCATGGAAAAGTTGTTTAACTTCCATAATTCCATTCCAAAAGTTAATATTTAGTAAATGATAGATTCAGGGCCCACACTTTAAACAACTTCAAGTATTTATTAGTTTATTTTTTACATGATTTGGGTTTCCAGCTCATGAAACCCATGTAAACAGGAATTCAAAAAAATTGAAGATTGTGGAGAAATCAGCCCACATTACTCAGTTTTTGCAGGAAATAAATAAAATTAGGATCACAACAAATCAATCAACATGTGGTACTTTCAAAACGATATCTCAATCTTCAATACTTGGTTGGGAATCCCTTTGCCTTAATCACCGTCTCGATGCGAAGTGGCATTGAGGCAATAACTGGGAGTTACGGAAGCCCAGATTTCCTTGATGCTTGCTGTCAGCTCTTCTTTGTTGTTGGATCTGGTGCCCCTCATTTTCCTCTCGAGAATACCACATAGATTCCCAATGAGGTTTAGGTCTGGCGCATTGGCTGGCCAGTCAAGCACTGTAGCATGGGCATCAAACCAGGTGTTGGTACTTCTGGTTGCATGGGCAGGGGACAGGTCCTGCTGGAAGATGAAATCGGCATCCTCTTACAGATCCTCAGCAGAAGGAATCATGAAGTCCTCTAAAACATTCTGGTAGACTGTTGCGTGACCTTGGATTTAAGAAAGCAGAGTTTACAAACACCTGCGCTGGACATTGCCCCCCCAAATCATGACTGACTGTGGATATTTCACACTGGACCTCAAGCAGTATGGGCTCTGTTCCTCTCCCTTCTTCCTCCAAACCCTTGAACCTTGATTTCCGAAAGAAAGGCACACTTTACTTTCATTGGAAAGAGACGCTTCCTACGTTGGCTCAGGTTCAGAAGTGGTTTGGCCCGAGGAACCCGACAGTTGTAGCACATCTCCCGGATGCTGAATGTGATGATTTTTGAAGATGTGACTCCGCCTCATTCCACTCTTTCTGGATCTCTGCCAGATTCTGGAGTCTTCTATGTGATAATGTGCTGAAGCCCACAGACATACATTTTGCTGGTGCATCTTCTCCTGCCACATTTTGCCTTTCCACTAGACTAATTGATATGCTTGGACACAGCACTCTTTGAACAGCCAGACTCCTTAACTATGAACTTTTATGTCTTACCCATCCTATGGAGGGTATCAATGACGGTCTTATGGCCAGTTGTTATGTCTGCAGTCTTCCCCATATTGAACCGAACTGAGACAATTGAACCAAACTGAAGCAATTTAATGACACCTGGGGAAACCTGTGCAGGTGCTTTGAGTTTAGAAGATGATTAGTGCGTCACACTCGGTTTAAAACATTCATGTCCTGCAAAATTTGGGCTGATTTCTCCACATATTCTAATTTTTTGGATTCCTGTTTTCGTGGGTTTCATGAGCTGGAAGACCAAATTGCGTAAAAATAAACAAATAAATACTTGAAATTGTTTAAATCACGTGCCCTGAATCTATCATCTATTAAATATGAACTTTTTGATTGGAATTATGGAAATTAAACAACTTTTCCATGCTATTCTAATTTTTTGGAAAGGGTCTGCGTATATGCATCAAACCAATCCAGCATTTTTAAACACTGTACAACTTTTATCTGGAACATTTTTGTGCAAACCCAAAATTAATTGTTGCCTTTTGCCTTTTATTTTTGGAAAAGCAGTAACATTTGTGCATGCTGCACACAACAGCTACTGTAATCACCTTCCCACTGGAAGATTTGTAAAATAAGTAAATTTGTAAAATGTCCTTATATGTATGCATATATACAGGGTGTATATACATACATACATTCATACATACATACATACATACATACATACATACATACATACATACATACATACATACATACATACATACATACATACATACATACATACATACATACATACGTATGTATGTATGTATGTATGTATGTACGGGGGCGGCCGTGGCGTAGTGGTAGTGGCAGTCGTCCCCCGATCGGAAGGTTGGCGGTTCAAATCCCGGTTCCCCACACCACGTGTCGTTGTGTCCTTGGGCAAGACACTTAACCCCGAGTTGCTCCCAGTAGGACTGGAAAGCGCCTTGCATGGCAGTCTGCCGCTACCGGTGTATGAAGGTGTGTATGAATGGGTGTATGGTTGGTATTGTAAAGCGCTTTGGGGCCCCTTATAGGGGGCTGGAAAGCGCTATACTGTATAAATAAGCTCCATTTACCATTTACTATACATACATACATACATACATACATACATACATACATACAAGACATTTTATAACATAACTAGTTGTCAGTAACAGTCGTCATTTGACTTTGGCCCTTGATGTTGTCATACAGATAACCAGATATGGGTTGTTATAAATATGGATCATACAGAGCTGGTTGAAATGTTGATGGCAACATAAGAAACAAGTTGAACATGTGAGCAAACACAAAACCACTTTATAAAGCAAGTAGAAGCAATAATCTTATAACTCAGTATACATCTTGTATTGACGGGAATAAAATTTAAAGTGTTAAAATAATAGCTTAATGGGACCTATAACTTGAAATGAATACCTATTAAAAAGGTTTTGTATGTTCTGTGCATAGAAAGATTTGCTGAGAAGTGTGCTTTAATAACCAGAATGAACGCATGGATACAAAGTAAATACTGTCAACTGACAAGTATGATGATAACTGGCCAACCTGCACATAGTTAAGCAAACTTATTCTACCACATCGAATGTTATCAACCCATTAAATTGCCATTATTAGTTGTTATCATTCCCATAGGTTGCCTTCAGACTGTCCCTCCTGTACCTCCTAGTAAGTTTAAAGGTACTGTACGCTATTATCGCTGATAATATGCAGCTTTGGGTGTGTCTAAAACCAGCTTTTTTTGTTAGCTTTATTTAAAATCTTTATTTACAATTTACCTACTACTTTTAAGCTGTATATCAAGAATTTACTTTAAATGAATTCCAGATTTAATACAGGTAGTCCTCGACTTACGGCGATCGCGACTTACGGCGATTCGGTGTTACGAACGCATCTTATTAATAAAAATATAAAATAAATAAATAAATAAAAAATTTGAGAAATTTTATTGTATGTGTTTAAATATTCTTGATTTCATGTGTACAGCACTTTGTTGCAAATGTGTTTGTTTTAAATGGTTTTATAAATGTCTATCTATCTTCGTTTAACGTCCGTTTTCCTGATTCCGGGGTGGGACGCGCTTTATAAATAAAGTATTATTATTATTATTTAGAAGCCGATTTACGCAGTTTCCGCCAGTTTTCGGCAGTGTCCGCCAGTTTTCGGCAGCGTGTCCACCAGCTTTCGGTTAGCTTCGGTAAGCTCCGGCCTCGACAGCCAGCTTTGGAGGACCGTGTGTCCGATCAGAGGTTGTCTCATACGGATAAATGAGCTGGAAACGCTCTGTGAACTCTGTGGACGTCTCAGGCCCAAAGCAGCAGCCGCCAATCTCTCCGCCGCGCCGCATCCCACCACGCCGGCCGACACCACCAGCTCACCGCGGGAACACCGAGCTAACATGCTAACGCGGAGAAACTCCCAGTAAGTTATTAACTCTTTTTCTTCATTATGGCTCCAAATGTATGGAGCTAACATGCTAACAGTCCTTCCTGTAAACAGTTTGGACCGCGTGAAGCAGCTGGAAGCTGCAGAGGTCGGACGTGCAACGAGCTAACATGCTAATAGGCTTCACCAAATACCAGTAAGAAATTAACTCCTTCATTATGGCTCCAAATGTACTGTATGTGTTTTTTGATAATTATTTAGGGTAATGTGTTAGGATAGGCGAAGTGCCTGGTAACTGTACAATACTGTACATGTACATGTATAAGTGGCGGCTCGTGTGTTCTTCTGACTTACGGCGATTTTCGACATGCGAACGACGGAACGGAACTGCAACGTAACTCGAGGACTACATGTAGTCATAAGGCTTTAATTTGGCATCTAAAATGGAATCAATTAAGAGAGGATATGACCTAACCCTAACCTTATTATTCTGTGGTAACCTGAGCACGCTAGGAGGTACAGGAGAGACAATGAAGGCAATCTATGGGGATGATAACAACTAATAATGGCCATTTAATGGGTTGATAACATTCGAAGCGGGTGCTTTATTTTACTCATACACACACGCACGTACACATGCATACAATAAGCGCTTGTATCCGTTTAAAACATCCAAAGTGCATTCCTGTTTTAGCCCTATATATCAAAATAGATTAAACAAAATATATCACATATATATTTTCTTGACATCAACAAAATGTTGGAGACATAAATGTTAAATGGTCCTCCTATGGCTGAAGAGAAATCTGCCAGTCCCAGATGGTTTTCTTTGCCAAGCTGTTGGGGCAGAAGTCAACAGTCCAAGTGCTTCTGAGTGCGATGAAGTGAGTAGTCTTGTCATCATACTTTTACATGATTTCGAGTATTTGCGAACAGGCCAAGTCAACACCTGTAATGAGCTGAGATGACAGCTTTCTTCAAAATCAATGCAATAATATCCTGTTTTGTGCATGTAGTAGAAAACAGTATAAAAATAAGAAAATATATTTTTAATCAGGAGTACTCAGCTGACGCTTTACGCTGCGGCAAATGTAACAAAGACAACTGTTTCACAAACGTTTTAAAGATTTGGATACAATAACAACATAATATTGTTTTTGTTTTGTAAATTGGTGACAAATGACCAAAAAATGAACTACACTGTTAGATACCAATAACTACATGAACACATGTGAAAGTAAAAAGAAAGTGTTAGAATTTGGACCATAGTGCGATCTTTATTATCATACAGCATATTGTAGATGTAAAACAATGTCTTTAAACAACTTTAAATAAGAGACAGTTAAAAAAATACTATATCTTTATAAGTTTTTATTATACCCACTGTGGCCCTTGTCATGAAGACGTTCGTCTGGTGGATCACTATACTGACCTGCCAATATCTTTGGTTTTAGACCAACACAAAACACTGCCATCACAGCAATCTGGTTGTAGATACGAACTAGACTAGAATATTCTCTTTGCATAAAGCTAATAGCATAAAAATACACAAAAAATAAAAATAAAAACAAAACAACTGAACTTCTATTCTGTAGCTGAAGACATTTTGACTTCTTTTTGGATTATCTTAATCCATATAATGGAACGTTCTTTGGTCCTTTGTCGTGAGCAAGGAAAGGAAAAATGGTGGTTCAGAAGAGGAACGTCTTTGGCTAATTGTTTGAAACTCATAGCAGCAGGTCCAGTGACATGATTTTTTTACTATTCATAAAATTGCTAATTTAAATGATTATATATATATATATATATATGTAAAGGATTATGAGGAGGTCAATATTAATATTGACCTCTTTACTTTAATTAATTTACTTATTCAGATTGAATAGTAATTTCACGGATTCTTTCTTTTTCAGTTTACCCAATATTTCTGTGATCTTTATGATGGATAAATAAAACAGAAGCCATAGAGTGACAATGGACAAGTTAACTTAGTTTGATATGTCAAAGACACTATCATTTATTTAAAATAAATCAACTAAATTAACACCATTACACTTGATTGACATGATTTCATATATATATATAATCATTTAAATATGTTTGTTTTTGCAAACAAAAGGATAAATCACTTTAAGTTTGCTTTAAAAGTGATTTTGAACTTCAAGCCGTGTTTAATCATGGGAAATCCGATTACACACGAACACACCATCTGTGACGTAGTGTGAGGCAGAGGGCTCTGGTCTCTTTAATAACGGACTATTTAAAACCCGAAGAATTTAGCAATCTATGTGAAGATTTGAGCTATTTGTCTTCATTTGGGGAAGCAGAAAATAGTTTGGGTGATGGAACAAGAAACAACAGGATCTAATTTAGGTCTGATGCTGTATCAGACTTACCTTCATGTCGAGCTGCTCATACCCGCGCACTGTGGCAAGCCCAGAGCTCTGCCTCACACTACGTCACAGATGGTGCGTTCGTGTGTAATCGGATTTCCCATGATTAAACACGGCTTGAAGTTCAAAATCCCTTTAAAAGCTAAATTAAAGTGATTTATCATTTTGTTTTGCAAAAACGAACATATTTAAATGATAAAAGATATATATATTTGAGTTATTTTATGAAAATTTAAAAAATCACGTCAGTGGGGCTTTAAATGCAATATTTTGGGTGTTGTGCAACTAATAAAAAGGGCTACCACAAAGTTTGAAATCCTTTCCTTCTTTCACACCAGCAAGACTAAAGCAATGACCTAAAAAGCAACAAAATAAAGTAATGTGATTACTCTTAATCTCAGTTCATCAGTGACACAGACTAAGCTCTTTTCGCACCAGGCACTTTTTGCACTGAACAACACAACACCAATGGAAACGGCACAAGCAGTTCTCCTCGAACACCACCGTCTCTTCCCTGTAGCCTCGCTCGCAGCACAGCAAGTCGCAGCCGCTGATGTCCATGGCCGTGCTGTTGCACATGCGGCCCCGCGTTCCCAGCGAGCCCGTTTTTCGATTCGGGAGGCAAAAATCTGGAGACTCGTCTGAGTAGATCAAATCCTGCCTGTCTGGGGGCTTTATGTTCTGGCCCACAGGGATCAGGGTCTTGCCATCGTTGCCACCCATCACCTTGGAAGCGCCGTTGAACCGGTCCAGCAGGCGGTCGCCCACCTCACGGAAATGAGGCATCTTTTTCCAGCACGTACGCAACGTGCACGAGCCCGACAGTCCGTGGCACTTGCACTCAGTCCTCATGTACAGCTTCACTGCCTAACAGCGGAAAATGTAAAAAAAAAAAAAAAGGAGGGGTTGGTGGTAGAGAGAGAAGAGAGGAAGGTGAAAGAGGTCAACGAGGGTGGAAAAAAAATAGAAAAGATTAAACATACAAATCTCAACTTTTACTAAAGCGAAGCAAGGATTTAAAAAAAATGACAAGTAAACTAAGGAACAATAACAGTATTGTGCGCTCATAATACTTTACAGACAAAGTGTATCACACACGTGTATCCCTCTTTACACTCACACACACTAACACTAACTGATAGATAGGTAAGATAAAAGCAGACGCTATTTCGAAGGAATTTTCCCCCAACCCCCCTTTCCATCCATGTTGCCTCTGGCCTTCCTACATCTAACAAGCCTTGACAACAGATCATTCACTTATACTGCACATAATTAACCCATCACACACAAACACACACTCACCTGTCCATTTCAGACAAACACACACTCACCTGTCCATTTCAGACAAACACACAAACTAGCAAAGCAGGCGAAGGAGTACACATGCATGCGTGCACACAAACAGAAACAAGAGCACATCACAGCACGTTTATTTCTCAGCCTCTAGGAGTTTGTAAGCTTTTTTTTTTTTTTTTTTTTGGTGTTCAAAATCGTTTGTCACTAATGCTACAATTGGACTACATCCCAAAAATCCTCCTCTCCTCTGTTCCTATCCACCTTCCTTTGACCCGAGCTAAAATGAACTTAATAACTGATTGCGGTTGTTGTGCAACATCTCTCAAAGTCAACAGTAACAAGTTTAGACAGAAAAAGACATAAATTTTAAGAAAATCAAAGATTTGATGATCTATGTTTTTATGATATCCTAACAAAATATGCATTAATTGTTTCCAGCATTCGCTGACCTTTGGCAGCAAATAAAAAGGTTAAAACCCCTTAAAAGACTGTGCAAAAAGTAAAAAATGACCTGCCTTGAAGGCTTTAAAAACAGAACATGCTCCTTTTCTTTCCTTTAAGAAACCTCATTCTTGAAAAACTATCAGTTTACGGTACTGCACATATTTAGCTAAAGGCAACATCTTGCTTTTTTTCCATGTTGATGGAATGAAGGAATAG
>JBBPBX010034403.1:0-17137 GCA_038048925.1 Garcialebias charrua
TACAGTAGATTACCTCAGGATTTCGTGGATTCGCCCTCTTTGTTCAATAATGTATTAAAGCAAGTCCTTACTGATTTGCCTTTGCCACCAGGAGTGGTTTTAATCCAATACGTCGATGATATTCTGATAGCAGCTCCGACTTCAGAAGCTATTATGCACGCATCTGAAGCTGTGCTTCGACATCTAGCCCAGTGTGGTTTTAAAGTGTCAAAACACAAATTACAGGTGGGTCGTTCAAAAGTTCAGTTTTTGGGTAGGCTCATCTCTGGCTCTGGCCTGCAACTGACGCCATCTCAGAAAAGCTCCATTTTAAATCATTCTAAACCAGCAAATGTTAGGATGATGTTAAAATTTTTGGGGCTGATCAATTACAGTAAGAACTTTATTCCTGGTTTCAGCCGTAAGATGACTCCTTTGAGAAGCCTCATTTCGGCTGTGGGATATAAAAATTTTGTGTCCCCACTGCAGTGGACGGAGGAAGCTGACAGGGCATTTGTGGAGATTGAACTAGCTTTGTTTGATGCGTGCTCTCTGCAGTGTCCAGATTACTCCTGGCCATTTCACTTGGTAGTGGATGAAAAAGACGGATTTGTGAATGCCGTCTTGTTTTAACACTAGAAGTCCCAGAGAAGGGTCATTCAACATTTCTACCTTTGGAACCCAGAGACGGGTCGAGTGACCCGAAGGATTTTAGCTAACATCCTATAATGAGCTGTTAACAGGCGCTTTTGTTTTGTAAATAAGGCCATTACTGGCGCACCACAGGAGGGGGCACACTAATTTGACTAAGGCTGCGCTTTTTTGCGCAAGTGAACTTGGCTTCTAAATCCCCCGGTCCCTTTCAGTGGGCTACATATGTTGGTCCGTCACTTGACCTCAGGTCATGTGACCTATGTTGGTCCGTCAGTTGACTTCATGTTGTGTGACCTGTGCTGGTCCGTCACTTGACCTCAGGTCATGTGACCTGTGTCGGTCCATCAGTTGACCTCAGGTCATGTGACCTGTGTTGGTCCCTCAGTTGACCTCATGTCATGTGACCTGTGTTGGTCCGTCAGTTGACTTCATGTTGTGTGACCTGTGCTGGTCCGTCACTTGACCTTAGGTCATGTGACCTGTGTTGGTCCGTCACTTGACCTCAGGTCATGTGACCTGTGTTGGTCCGTCAGTTCACCTCAGGTCATGTGACATGTGTCAGTCCGTCACTTGACCTCAGGTCATGTGACCTGTGTCGGTCAGTCAGTTGACCTCAGGTCATGTGACCTGTGTCGGTCCGTCAGTTGACCTCAGGTCATGTGACCTGTGTTGGTCCGTCACTTGACCTTAGGTCATGTGACCTGTGTTGGTCCGTCACTTGACCTCAGGTCATGTGACCTGTGTTGGTCCGTCAGTTCACCTCAGGTCATGTGACCTGTGTCAGTCCGTCACTTGACCTCAGGTCATGTGACCTGTGTCGGTCAGTCAGTTGACCTCAGGTCATGTGACCTGTGTCGGTCCGTCAGTTGACCTCAGGTCATGTGACCTGTGTCGGTACGTCAGTTGACCTCATGCCGTGTGACCTGTGTCGATCCGTCAGTTGACCTCATGTCGAGTGACCAGTGTCGTTCCATCAGTTGACTTCATGTCATGTGACCTATGTCGGTCCGTCAGTTGACCTCAGGTCATGTGACCTGTGTCGGTCAGTCAGTTGACCTCAGGTCATGTGACCTGTGTCGGTCCGTCAGTTGACCTCAGGTCATGTGACCTGTCTCGGTCCGTCAGTTGACTTCATGTCATGTGACCTGTGTCGTTGTGTCAGTTGACCTCAGGTCATGTGACCTATGTTGGTACGTCAGTTGACCTCATGCCGTGTGACCTGTGTCGGTCCGTCAGTTGACTTCATGTCGTGTGACCTGTGTCATTTTGTCAGTTGACCTCAGGTCATGTGACCTTGTGTTTCTGCACCGATATCTGCAGAATAAGAAATGCTCATCTAATAGAGTAGAAGAGAAAATGCCCCTGATCCTTTCTAATATTAATGTCTACAGTGTCATTAATAAACCGGTGACATGAACATGGCCGGAGCCACAATGAAAAAGGGCTGTTTACGACAAGGTAGATGTCAGCTCTGTGAGATAGATGCAGCAGCTAATGAATAAACAGAACACTGCTCGAATCAATCAGCTGGGAGCTGGGAGCGCCTTGAGTGTTGGAGTGATTCACCTGCAACCAGAGAGGAAACTTTAACTTCCTGAAACCAAAATCCTCTCATTTCAGATGTAAGATTTAATGAGGCTGCAGAAAAATATCAATGTATTTCCCTTTGAAATCCAAGTAGAGATCTCTGCAGAACACAAAGGAATGGGCTGTCACAAAACAGGAAGGTCTTTTATTTTGACCAAATGTTTATAGGTGTTGGACTTGCAAAGCAGTTTATTGCAACATATTCAAATTTTCATGTAAAAGAACAGAGAAATCTAACATAAAAGTAGCGTGCAGGTTGTGTCAGAATGGGTGTGCTCAATTTTTCATACTCATGTGGTACGCCACTTTGCTTTTGGACAAAGAGGACAAAAATTAAGCAGTGACAGCAGATACTGTGACCTTAATTTCTTAAATTCAATGTTTTTGATAGTTGTGCCTTTTTTTCCTGTGGATCAGACTGACCGGTTAGCATGGAGTAAGATTCAACCCTGCTTCTGCTGTCAGCAGTCTTAACTGTGTCTATGGGAATAAATCAAAGTGATCAGGGCTCTGCGGTCTAATGTGGCTCGGTTTGATATGAAAGAGTTGAAGAAGTCTTGGTCTGGGGCATCAACTAATTCCCTTCAACATCAGAATATTAACCCTGCAGCTGGTCGGTTGAGGCACTTCTGTCCCCAGGAAGTTCTGCTGCCTGGAGCCAAATGACTTGTTCAATCAGAATATTCTCCCTTGATCAAAGCACACAGACCAATCATACTGGTCAGAATTATTCTGTTGCACGCTGACCTTTGCACTAATTAGCAAACACTTTCCCTCATCAGAAATCCTCTTCATCCTGTCTCAGGGTGATGATTTATTAAATTAAATACACGCCAACACTCTGATCTCAACACATAGGAGACTTCCTGTTGACCTGAGAGATCAAATTACGGGATTTCAGGGTCACAATGTTTTCTTTTGATTAGGCCTGCTGAACACAGAGTGAGTAAAACACAAGGAAGGGTTAAGTTATATATATTTTTTTATTATGAACATTTCTGTTTTTTGACTAAATGTTTGCCTGTAGCTTGTTTTCAGCACTACAATGTTTAGGGTTTAAACTTTAACAAATCCCATTCTAACACATGTAAGACTTGTGTAAAAAAGTGTGTTAAAGATGGTCTTTGGATTTATTTCTTCAACAAAGTGCTCGTTGCCGTGTATTTTAACTGGTCGCCTGTGCAGGCAGCTCATCACAAAACCGGGTCACAATCAATTGGACTGCTGATGACTTAAGCCTGGAGACTAGCCTGACTTTCCTTCCCAACAAAGAAGGGCAGCTGTCAGTTTGGCTGCTGGTAAAGAGTGACCAGAACAAAGTCAATGCTGATGGAGGTCGGACTGGATGAAGAGATGGAGGCAGGAATGGCTGATAGGAGAGCTTCAGGTTTGAGCATCAGTGTTTCCTGATGTTTATTTAGTTGTTGTTGTTTTATTGGTTGTGTATCAGGTGGCGTTGCTGCGGCATGGCTGCCAGGACCTGACCGCTGAATGGAAACGTCAGTCAGTGGACATGCACAGCAACAGATAAGAGCTCAGAGGGACAGAAAGACAGAAGAAAGAATGGACTCTGACCTTCCCCCTATCCGTTCAACCCCCTCTGACTGTGTTGTTTTTGAGAAGCCAAAGTGATTGGTGATTCTTCAGGGTTCGTACACTTATCACTGCACATAGTCAGCATGGTAATCGGATGGCAGAATCAAACTCTGATCATTGTCCTTCAGATGAGTGTCAGACACAAAGCAGGAAAACACATGGACTAAAGACACGCTGATGAAAAAACAGGTAAACCTGGATTTTGATTACATACATTGAGAAAGACATCATAAATATGATGTGGTTTAACTGAATTAAGCCAAGTACACCTGGAAAAGTTAACACTTATGCATTAAAATTCCAGTGTTTCATGTTCTGTTTACAGAAATTAAATGATGGATGTGTAATATCACATAAGCTATGGTGTAGTGCTATGAATCACATTCATTCTGAAAACTGTCTGCAGTGATAACAGCCTGGATATGTAGACCAATACTATAGCTACCAGTCACTGATCACATTACATGTAGTAAAGTGATGCAGTGAGCAGTCAAAGGACTCAAAAGGCAGATGAGCAGTTACACTTGGTGCAGTCAGAGCAGGGAGAATATAATCCTTAATACACCTAAAACTGGACAACACATGAGTTGACTGTAGTATGAAATGAAAATGCAGTACTAAAGATTCAAGGAGAACAAACAAAACCAATGAGTGGTGTCAGTTCAAGAAACATACCGGTAATTCAGCTCATACCACAATCTGAAAGTGAATCAGAGTCACTAAGAACATCCACACACTATCTTTTCTTGCTTCTTTCTTTCCAAGACATAGGGGTGTCCATGTCCAGCAGTCACTGTGAGGGGCATGGTCCATGGATGCTCCCAGTCCCTCACAGGGACACATAGAAACAAACAAACTAAACAACCATTCACTCTCTCACTCACACCTAGGGACAATTTAGAGTTACCAATCAGTCTAAAATGCATGTTTTTGGTCTGTGGGAAGAAACCAAAGTACCCAGAGAAAACCCACACAAGAACATGGAGAATGCTGAGAGATGACAGGCTTACCAACAGCACCACTGTGCCGCCTCACTAGGAGCATTGGAGACAAATAACAAGAAACAATATAACCCATACTGAGCCACTGGTTTTGGATAATTCCAGGAATGTAGCTGGGGAAAAATCATCCAACATTCATATGTATCAAATTGGTCAAAGTAAAACAATGTAAAAAAATCATTAATAGACGAGGAAGTCACAACATTGTGTCAAAGTGATCCAGTTGTAAAACTGTTTAATAGTAGAACAAATCTTTTGAGCTACTTTTTTCTTCTCTTTATTTGTACCAACATTTTTGTTTATAGTTGTTGGTTGGCAACAACTTGTTGCTGTTAGGCTTTAGTTTTGTATGGCAAACTGCCTAAGAGGGGTAAACTCCAACCTACTTTGTAAAACCTACAACTGAAGTATCTCACTGTCACCATCCCAGCTTGCTGGGCCATGTCAGACAAACAAAGGGTGGTAGACCTGGAAGTAACTATGTCACTCAGCCACATCTCTGAGTGACCAAACAGCTGTATTCAAGTTTAAAAGGACAGCACTGCTTGCCCCAAATGGGTCAAGTTAAAAGGAGGCCTAACCAAATGGCGTACCATCAAGAAAAGGTGGCCTAAATCAAAGTTCACCTCTCATTAATCCCAGTTGGCTTGTTCCCAATGGGCATCTTACCATACAGTCAGAAAGAGTAAGCAAGAAATGGTGTTCTCCCATCAGCTTAAAAAATGGAAAACAACGGAAAGAGTACCGTGCTAGACACTGTTAACAGCCACAAGCCAGAGGAGCGCTCTGCTCTCATTGCACATGAATAGCAGTGACTTGATATTAACATTGCTGCAGTTAGCGAGGTTGGCCTGGTAGCATGAAGGCGCATGGTACTAGATACATTTTGTACTAGTCAAGCAAATCACAAACATAAAGCTGACTTTCAGGCATGGGCTTCATGATCAAGAACTCTAACTTCCATGCTTACTGGTCTTCCCCCTGTCCATACAGACTGCATCATCTCCCTGTGCCTACCTCTCTGGAAAAATCACCACATTATGATGGACAGCATATACATGCATCCCTCCAAGCCAACCCAGCAGACAAGGACATCTTCTACACTGACCTGCACAGAGTTCTAGAATAAGTACCCGCAGATGATAAAGTCATCGTCCTCGGTGACTTTAAAGTGGGCCATGATTCAGATTCTAGAAAATCTGCAAGCATAGCATTGAGAACTACAACAACAAATGTCACATGCTGCTGGAGCTAAGTGCATAGCAAAAACTTGTCATCACTACAGGTCTTGATGTTAGGACCTTAATAGCTATGTTTCCATCCAATTTAAATTCGATTTTTGAGCGAATTTTAGAAAATTTCGCTAAAATGTAAATTCAAATTATGAGGATCAGAAGTGTTTCCATTAACTGGCTTGAAGCGCATCTGCAATGCCACGCAAAGCGTCTCTACGTCAGACGTCAGCGTCATTACGTCACACGTCAGCGCCATACGTCAGACGTCAGCGTTACGCACTTCCACAGTAAACAGGAAGTAGCGTTTGAAAACAGACATCTCGGCAAAATGGAGAGAATATTTCAGGTATGTGTTGCTATCGGGCAAGTTGTATTTATTCTGTCATGCCAACTAGTTTTAGCGATGTTACATGTTGTCCGGAGCGGAAACAGCTGATCAGTCACGTGACGTGAATGTTCGCTGCGGCAGAACTGAGTCGGCTAATCTGTTTCCATCTGTCGTTTAGCCGACTCAGCTCTGAATCGACTCCCCAAAAACTACCTCAAGCGAGCGTATAAACTTTAGAGCGACTTAGAGGAAGTTAACTCGAATTATGCTGTTTCCATTTAGCTTTTCTGATGCGATGCTTCATAATGCGCACCTAGAAACCTTGATGGAAACACGCCTATTGACTACATCTTTGTACGGCTGCTGGACATAAAAGACATGCTCCTCACCAGAGTGATGCCTAGCGTCACTGGTTATTTCAAACAGACTTGTTTTGACTTTTAAAGTGAAACATCTCCCATAAAGTGAGAACCAACAGAGAACCAAATGAAAATGTGTTTATTCTCAGGCAGTTTCAAGAGAGATCACTTTGACATGCTCATGCTACTTTAAATGAGCAAACCAAGAGCTTGTATGTGGCATTTGTTGACCTGACAAAAGCACTTGGTACTGTCAGCAGGAAAGCACTCTGGAATACATTAGAAAGCTAGACTGCCCTCCACAATTCATGAAAATTATCTCTCAACTTCAAGAATGGCCTGCATGGATGTCGAGTGAAATGGAGAACTGTCCGAGACCTTTTCCACTATGAATGGCATCAGTGCAGCCCTTTTTGATGCAACAAGCTGGCTAAAGCAAACAGTGTATTTGGCAGATTCTGTAAAAACAAGTCTGGTTCAATAAAGACCTAAGGACTGGGACAAAGGTCCAAGTGTGCAAAGTGGTGATACCGGTACTAACCACTCTCCTGCATGGCTCTGAGCCATGGTTGACATAACAAAGACGCCTCCAACTCCTTGAACGCTTCCACCAGCACTGTCTTAGCTCCATCCTTGACATCTACTGGAATGACTAACCAATGTCTCAGTCCTCCAGCAGATGGATACTACTGGTATCAAGGCCATTCAATCAACCTTTATTTATACAGGTTTCGTTGAGCCATGTGCATAAATACACCATGCAAAAAGGTCATGCTGTTTCAGGCACAACACACTGAACAGGGCAGCTGTACAGCATGGATTATCAATGCCTGCCTAACATCGCACTGTACAGTGAACTGTCCTCGGGGCATCACAAAAGAGATGTCCCAAAGAAGAAACAGAAGGACCTCATCAAGGACTCCGTAACCACTTAATACATTGACACCCTCACATGATCCACCCTACAAGCTGAGAGAACAAGCTGGTACAACACCACCCACAAGGAAGTGGCAGCTTTCCAGTCTGCGCGCACCACCAGCCATGAGGAAAAAAGAAACAGAAGAAAGACCAAAAAAAATCCCTGCATATCAACCCTTGACCAGTCACCGCTGCGACTAAACTTGCCTCTCCAGAAAAGGCTTTACCAGCCACCACTGTGCTTACTGGCAATATGGACAGTCCCTACACTAAAACAAGGGTTGGGACTGTCCAAAGGGATAGCAAAGGCAAGTCAAAAAATAAAAATAAAATCTGAAAGACAGAATGATGCGGTATTTTCTGTCAATAGATGTGTGAACCACACAGATTTCTAGACACTTCAGGGTATCAGTGATTCTGACTACTTTTCAAAACATTAGCACTGCTTTTAAACAACCTGGTGAGCTTCAAAACTTAATGAGATCCAGACCGAGGCAAATGTCACCATGGAATTCCATGAAGTAGAGAAACCAAGGAGTCTGGTTTCATCCTCAGCCAAATCCAACAGCCAAGATGCACCAAGTCAGCAGAACTCTGCAGATACCATGACCGGGTCCAAACCCAGCCCTAGTTAGGTGGAGTAAATGTTACAAGAGAAGGGGTCTTGAACCCAAGCAGCACATTTGAAATCAACATCCACTAAATCTGAATCAGGCAGAATCCTGATTGTTTGGACACTCATCATGCAGATGGGGCTTTACCTCCATAGTTAGCCATTAAAAAAAATTCTAAGAAGGTTGATGATTTGGCTCATATCTGCAGTCTTTGATACACTTTCATAGCTTATATACGCCAATATGAAGCTCTGCTTGAAAATATTTGCTGAAAAGTAACATATGCAAACAAACATGGGATTTAAAATGGCTCTCTGGTGTCCACATACTTTTTCTTAATCGGAATAAATTGTATGATATCAACACGTGCAATGCAAAAAAGAAATAAAAAAGCAGAGCCAAACTTTATGAGGAGCGTGAAAGCACTTTGCTAATTGCAAGGGTAGATATGGTCTTCTACAATAAGTTTTTTCTCTAAACTGAGTAAATTACAGGTAGTTAATTAGAATTTTATTTTAAAAATCATGACAGTACTGAATGTTACCCTGCTCATCCTGTCAGGAGAAAACTTTAAATGATGAGAGAAGGACAACTACAAGAAAAAGGTCCTTCTGAAGATGTGACATGGTCTTTGTTGGCGGTTTTACAGGACAGACTCTATGTAATTGTGTCACACAGGAACAAAAAGCAGGAACACTTCTTGCTCTACTCTTTACTCGTGGTGACAACGCTGTCATCCAGCAGCAACATTTACACAGCACACGAGCAGCTTGTCATATGAGGGTTGTTTGAATTAATAAAGCTGCTTTAGGAGATCATCAGACAGGGAACACTGAGACAACTTAAAGACAGAATGGCTGACACTGCTGTGAAAGGAAGAAATGTAGTGAGCTAATTTATTATCTATAAGAAACTTAAAACAACAGTGATTATTGGCCTGTTTAGACCTGTTTAGAATTTACAGGATTGGTGAAAAATTAAGATGAAATGCCTTAAATGAGCTTTTTGTTCTGGACATTGATGGATAAAAAAGAACAAATGATCGTGTTTGTGTGTTTCTGTATGTTTAAGCAGCCAAAACAGCTTCCCAGAGACTTTCCCACCTCCCATCTCACTCCAGAGCCTCTTAATAAAGCATCAGTTAAAAAGTGAATGGATCAATTAGGCAATTTATGCAGCTAATCTCTGGCAGGGCCCACCTTTTTGATGCCACCAACAAAGCGACTGAAAACATTGTTAATTCATCCAAAAAAATAAAAAGGGCTTGCTTCTGCCTATTGCTCCCAAATGATTTGGAATAATTTGCTCCTCATTCAGGAGATGGAAGGCAGCCGGGGCTCTCCATCACTGGCAGTCGGCATGAAAGCACTTCGCCACCAACTTTCCCAAATATCTCTTCACTGGAATCAGTTAAATGGCGATTAGGCCGGCGCCTTCTGCCAACACGCTCTCCATAATCACAAGGAAAAAGAGGTGCTAGTTTGGATGAGGTCTTAGAGTGACAGCTGTGTGTATTTGGTTTGGCACTTACACGCTGTGTATGTGTGCACGTGTGTGTGTGTGTACACAAGCCATTAGGATGGAATTTGAGAGGTCTTCAGGGAAGCCTAGCCATACAAGCTCTGAAATATAAAATTGAAGGACATTTTAAAATAATTAAAAGCTTCACTACCTGTGCAGAATCTGTTCAAGATTAAAGTTGGACAGAGTTGAAAAACGGTTTTTAATAATGGAATAATCTGAAAAAAGTTTTACACAATATTTATATGCAAAAAAAACAAACATTAAAACAAACATTTTTTTAAATATTTTATAAATTGGGTGGGGGTGTGTGTGATATATTTTCATATACAATTCCTAGTGAAACTATTTTAACTATTAACCTCACAAGATTTTTTTTTATATACCGGTATATGTGTGATGTTTTCATTTTTCTTCTAGACTTGCTTCATTGTTTCAATTTTAACTTTTAAATGTCTCAGTACTTGTATGATTAAAACACTGATTAAGAAATATTAATAATAATAATAATAATAATAATAATAATTAATTCAATTTATAATGCACTTTTCATTACTGAAAATCTCAAAGTGCTACACATATATTGAATGCTACACACATTCATAAACCGGTGGCGGCAGACTACCATGCAAGGTGCTTTCCAGTCCTACCGGGAGCAACTCAGGGTTAAGTGTCTTGCCCAAGGACACAACAACACATGGTGCGGGTCCCGGGAGTCGAACCGCCAACTTTCCGATCGGGAGACGACTGCCATTACCACTACACCACGTGCTTAGACTTATTTTAGCCTGGGTTAATATGTTACCTTTAGGATTAATACTGTTTCCATCAAAGTCTCAGCGCCAACAGTCTGTCTATGATCTGCATACAACACAGACAATGGCTGGTTGAGAAAACGGGGCCAAACAAAACAGACAACACCGGCACATAGTTGGCTGCAATTGGCTCTGGATGAAGACTTCTGACTCTTTATCCACGCTCTGTGACCTCTGACTGGTGTTATGGCTAAATAAGTATGAACTACTAACTGTTGGATAGAACATCAGTTCAAAGTTGACTGGACTATTCATTTTAGCTCCTTTTTTTAGTTTAGAATGTCCCAGAAAATGTTTGCTTTGCTATTTATTATTCAATTTAGATTCAAAAAGGATCTGCACGTTCATATAGTGATTGTTGAGTCATGAACTGGTCCGTGTGTGAGTGGCTGGTGAGTGTTGGGACTGCCAGAAGACACTTAACAAGCTGGCAGTAAAAATGGAAGGAGCCTGTAGAGCATGTGGGCAAACATGAAAAGCTCTGGATTTCAAAGTTAATTTTTCCAGACATGATTATTAAAACTCCGTGCCAGTGTGCATGTGTGACTACCTCTGTGTGCATGTGTGTGCCCATATGTGGCCCAGGACGGGCCCCTGTGAAAGCTCCCATGTGAGCATTTGCGGTGTGTACTTGTCCTTTTTATCTGAGTGTGTGCTGTAATTTGTGTGTCCTCTGCATGTATGTGCATGTTTGTGCTTTCTCCAGCGCAGTTAATTATGGCCTCTTGTTAGCACCAGTCATTTTGTCACTTCCTTGCCATTTCAAAACAGATGAAGAGGTGGGGTGAGGGCAGGATGGAGGTTGATTCAGACGCAGCCAGATCAGCACTTTCCAGATACAGTACCATGTTCCTCTTTATTCACAATGAGGTTTGGCTGTCTGCAGGGCTACATGTTTGGCATCAGCACTGATGGCCTGCAGCAAAGAGAAATATGCTGTCTGCATCCACGTCAATGCAAACATGCATAAGGTGGATGGTATGAGTGTGTATGTGTGTTTTGTGCCTGTATGCAGTAATCTGCTAAGTACAACCTAAAGCACTGACAAATCTGATCAAATTAGTCACTTATACGTTAAAGCCATGAGTCGAGCTGTTTTCATACTATTTATGTCAACACAAACTACGTCATAAAGAACCCTGGCTATCAACTGTGGTTTTATACTAACATTAAAGTAAATTTCTGGAAAAATTCTAAATAAACTGGGCCCACATTTAAGTATACAGCAGCTTTCATAAAAATAAAAATAAATGTAAATGCCAGTTTGGACTAATTTTGTATGAATCTAATCTAACCAAATTCCTTTTTTTTTTTGTATCAGAAGTGTAAAGAGAATAACAACAATAATAGAAGCCTTACATAGACACATATAGTAGAACATTAGACTTAAACAAGCAACAAAACAAACAAGACTGTGAGAGACTGTTGTGTGTTTGTGTTCACGGAAACGTGGCTTAACAACAACGTTCCGGACCATGCTATTCAGCTGGAGCAGCTAACATGCTACAGAGCGGACCGAGCTTTCATCAAGGGAGGTAAGACTCGCGGAGGCGGGCTCTGTGTTTACATCAACAACGCATGGTGTTGTGATGCTGCTGTGGTCTACAAGCACTGCTCACATTTAGTGGAGTTTATGACTATTAAATGCAGACCGTTCTACTTACCGAGGGAGTTTACAGCTGTTATGATTGTTGCTGTATATATCCCTCCAAGCTCCAACAGCAAAGATAGAGGTGAGGCACTAAATGAACTATATGTGCACATCAGTGAGCAACAAACAGCCCACCCTGATGCTTTTCTCATCACGGCTGGTGATTTCAACCAAGCAGATTTAAAGAGTGTTCTTCCAAAAACATACAGAAACATAAACTTTGCAACAAGAGGAAACAACACCCTGGACCAGGTTTACACCACCATGAAAAATTCCTACAGAGCCATCCCCCTCCCCCACATTGGTGCTTCTGACCATATCTGTGTTATGCTAAAGCCAGCATACAGGCCACTGGTGAAAGTCACAAAACCAGTCCGCAAGCAGATACGAGTGTGGCCAGAGGGGTCTTCAGAGGCACTCCAGGACTGTTTTGACACCACAGATTGGAGTATGTTCAAAGAAGCTGCTACCACAAACAACACCACATGTCTCCAGGAGTACTCAGACACTGTATGTTCATACATCACCAAGTGCATTGATGATGTAACCAACCTTAAAACCATCACTGTTCGGGCTAACCAGAAGCCATGGCTGACAGCTGAGGTTCACAGACTCCTGAAAGCCAGGAATGCTGCCTTCAAAGCGGGAGATCAGGTGGGCCTGAGGGCAGCCAGAAACAACCTGGACTGGGGCATCAGAAAGGCAAAGAGGCAGTATTCCGGGAAAATAGCTCACCGTTTCAAGGACAGCAGGGATACACGCAGTCTGTGGCAGGGAATACAGACCATCACAAACTACAAACCATCCCCCCAGACCTGTGACAGCTCAGCCTCTGCGCTGAATGAACTGAATGAGTTCTTTGCTCGGTTCGAGACAAGTAACAGCACACCAGCACATAAACTCCCCCCCTCTCCTGATGGCCAGGTGCTGACGCTGTCCTCAGACAGCGTAAGGCGATCATTCATCAAGATTAACGCCCGGAAGGCCTCTGGTCCTGACAACATACCTGGTCGTGTGCTGAAGGACTGTGCAGGGGAACTCGCAGCGGTCTTCACGGACATCTTTAACATCTCACTGAGCCAGGCCATCGTCCCCACCTGTTTCAAAGCCACCACCATCATCCCTGTCCCAAAGAAGGCAACGCCCGCATGCCTCAATGACTATCGCCCAGTAGCACTCACCCCCATCCTGATGAAGTGCTTTGAACGGCTAGTCATGAAAAGCATCACATCTGTCCTCCCTGCCTCCCTGGATCCCTTCCAATTTGCATACCGACCTAATCGCTCAACCGACGATGCCATCTCCTCTGCCCTTCACACAGCTCTCACACATCTGGACACGAAGGACTCCTATGTTAGAATGCTGTTCATCGACTTCAGCTCGGCATTCAACACCATCATCCCCCAACAGCTCATCCTTAAACTGGACAGTCTGGGGCTGAACACCTCAATGTGTAACTGGCTGCTAGACTTCCTGACCGGGAGACCACAGACAGTGCGGGTCGGGAGTAACACATCTAGCACCATCACATTGAACACAGGGGCCCCACAAGGATGTGTGCTGAGCCCCCTTCTATTCACCCTGCTAACACACGACTGCACACCATCATACAGCTCCAACCACTTCATCAAGTTTGCGGACGACACAACAGTGGTGGGTCTCATCAGCAACAACGATGAGACGGACTACAGGAACGAGGTGAGCCGCCTGGCCTTGTGGTGCGGACACAACAATCTCACTCTCAACGTGGAGAAGACAAAGGAGATTGTTGTGGACTTCAGGAAGAGGGATGCCCAACATGCCCCTCTGACCATCAACAGCACCGCAGTGGAGAGAGTAGACAGCACCAAGTTCCTGGGAGTGCACGTCTCAAAGGACCTGTCCTGGAGCAGGAACACTGCAGCACTGGCAAAGAAGGCTCACCAGCGTCTCTACTTTCTCCGCAAGCTGAAAAGGGCTGGAGCTTCAACCCCCATCATGAGCACCTTCTACAGAGGTGCCATAGAAAGTGTCCTGACCAGCTGCATCACTGTGTGGTTTGGTGCATGTACTGCATCCTGCCGCAAGAGCCTCCAGCGCATTGTGAGAGCAGCTGAGAAGATCGTGGGCACCTCCTTGCCCTCACTGCAGGACTTACACAGCAAACGCCTCACTCGGAAAGCCCACTGCATGGCAGGTGATCCCACACACCCACTACACAGCCGCTTTAGACTGCTGCCATCAGGGAGGAGACTGAGGAGTCTCCAGGCTCGAACCAGCAGACTGAGAGACAGCTCTGTTCATCAGGCAGTCAGGATGCTAAACACTCTGCCTGCTCTGCCCCCCCTCCCATTTGAACTGCCTTAACACTAAAACTTTCTCACACATTACCACACAACACAAAGATTTTAACACTGGACTCTGTGTCATCAAACGGGTTATTCACTAAACTCTCGGTCATGTGCTCATACAGTTTGCACTACTTCTCATACTTGCACTAATGTTTGTATTACATCACTGCCTATAGTCATAATACTGTTTACATTCTCTGTTTACATTTATTAATACTGTTTACTTTTATTACTACTGCTTACATTTAATTACTACTGTTTACATTTACAGTACACTACTCTAATATCTACACCACTGCTGATACATATACAGTGTGCTCTGAACGGTCTTATTTAGGGATGCCCAATGTGCCTTACTGCATATGCCACTTTTTGCCTCTATAACAACATCAACTACTACCTCATACATATACTGTGCACATTAACTCATACGCTGCTTTGCCACTTTGCAAATGTCAATGCTAGAAACCTTTAGTTTAATTTAGTTATACTTTTTATACTCTTTTTTTATACTAGTATGCAAAAACTCAGGACAGTATTATGCTTTGTTTGTGAATTAGACCAACAAAGACTTTGACAGGTCCCTGTTGTCAATGTGTGAAGTGTGGTTTTTGTCAATTTACATACAGTAGGGTGTGTGTGTGTTTTCTGTAAGCTCTGCTTTCACACACAGAACTTTGAATGGGTCACAGCCACGTGTTATCCCAAGTATGTGTGTGTGTTAGCTTCCAATTTACCTAGTTTGGTGTGCACCAGTGGCCCAGCTTTGCTTATAACTTCTCTCTCCCTCTCACAGTCTCCAATTGAGAAAGCTTATCGGATGATGAGCGAAACGTCTTGTTTGTTACAAATAAAGTCCAGTTGTTCTGTATTGAACGCCTTTTTTGATTTTATCATGTCCTGGACGACTGAGAATCTACACCAGCTTACAGTGCAAGACGTTCTTGATCTGCCGAAGTAAAAGAACAACTGTAAAGCTTTACAAAGTGAGCTTGTGCTACTCTACTTCATGCCATTTTGCTTAAAATACACATTACAGTGCTCATTACTTATCTAATTTTGACTTAAAACATTGTTTAGAGCTTTTTTCTCAAAAATACACTGTTGTTCAAAATTTTATTGTACATTCCAAAGAATTGTCTTACCTCTGACAAAATGGACGGTGTCCAGTCCACTTCTGAAGCATGTGTGTGCACATGGCAGAATGTGAAGCCAAGATGGCGGAAGTGTAGAGTAATTAAAATCAAAGTGCTTTAATTAGTAAAAGTCAAAGTCAACTTTATTGTCAGAACAGAAATCTATTAGATTTAAAAATCTTTTAGGATACTCGTATTTTTCTATTAAAATATGCTAAAGATATCATTGCTTATTTTACCATAAAAAAATATAAGTACATTTAAATTACTTAACATCTCAAAATTTTTGAATTTTGCTTACACTGAATTAAAACTATGCATATGCATTTTTACTGAGTAACAGTTATTATGAGTTGCCTATTAGATACTACTTAACCCCAATCACAGTTTTTTCAGTGTAGGATGAGAATAACTGGTTTGAGGAACCGATTTGAGGAATAAACATTTAGAAGAACCAGGCTCAGTACAAGTGGTCATCTGCTTCGACCAGCTGGGTTTGAGAGGAATGGGAAGGAGGAACAGATACACAATGGCATGTTAAGATATAAATAATATCAAATGAAAACTATTCAGTTGTAACATTTAATTTTACGAAATTAGGTCAATTTGTCCTCCAGTAGTCTGAGCCTATAGCAGCATAAAAAGCCAACCTTAACTATTGAATTTGTCAAAAAGTAAAGTCTTGAGCTCAGTCTTAAAATTGAACAATGTGTCAGCCGCACAGACAGAAACTGGAAGTTGGTTCCACAAGAGAGGAGCCTGACTGAAAGATCTTCCTTCCATTCTGCTCTTGGAAACTCTAGGAACCACAAGTAAGCCTGCAGTCTGAGAGCAAAGTGCTCTGTTAGGGAAATATGGAGCTAGGTTGTTGAGGGCTTTGTAGGTTAGAAGTAAGATTTCAAAATATGCATTCTTCTAGTTTTAAAAATAATATTCGTTCAGATGCAATAAGTCGAGATTTGAAGGGGTGGAAAAAAGCCCAGTGAGTGAAAAAGAGAAAAGTACACATGTTCATATATAAATTATAAAAGAAAGTCAAACATTTGTGGGAGTAAGAAGTTTCATAAACATTCTCGGAGTCATCTGTTCTGTGGTAAAATCCCCACTAAATAAATAAACTTTACCTGTTGTGTAAGGACTGTTAAAATTACTAAAATGCCATTTCAGTCATGAAAAGACCAACTTTGTTTGATTCACCAAAGCTTTTCTGGATTAATCTACTGTTTAGTAAAAATTCGATATTGAGCTTTAAATAGGGCTGTTTTTGTTTTCACTTAATTTGACAAAATCCCAGTGTTGTCTATAGATTGTTTTTATTTATTTAGCATTTATTTAGCCAATTGTTGTCTGTTTTGTATCATTTAGCTACTAAAAGTCCCAATATACCGAACCGACCTTTGCATTTACGGTAGA
>JBBPBX010034403.1:17355-32652 GCA_038048925.1 Garcialebias charrua
AGGAAAGGTGATTCAAAAATCCTCTTATGGATTTACACCCTTAATTAGGACTGAAGGGGGAAAAAAGGGGGGCAAAAATACAGTTCTGTGAAGAAATACTATGTGTTAAGTTTGAATCACTTTTACAAGTTTCAAGGAAGCAGAAAGCTGCACACAACACAAAACCCAAACAGCAATTTGTAGAAATAATAAGCTGGTGGCAACTTTCAAATCTGGTCTAAAACATCCCTCTGTCTGGCTGAAGAAATGGAATCTGAGATTTAAACTTTTAAACATCTCTCCATGGATAAATGTACATTTTGACATGGGCTCACTTATCAGTGTAGCGTTAATCCCAGAGAGCCTTTTAACCTGCCGTACACTGCAGGGCCAGGAATAACTACACTCCTGCGTTAGGAAATCAAAGACAGGTAATTAAAATCATAATGGTCTTGGTTAAGATGATTATCACCGGGGCTTCAGATAAGGCAACCTCCAGCAGATTTCCTCACTTTTTAAATATTTATGGAATATGATTAGTCCGGAGGGTGAGAGCCGTGTTAAAAGGTTTAAGGATGACTTGCAGATCAAGAGATAGAAAATAAGCATCTTAACATGGCGAGGAAATGAGGGTGGAAATGATGAGGGGCGGGGATGAAGAGGAGGAAGAATGATGGAGTGACCAGCCACACACACACACACACATCTGCAAATACTATGTGTGTGTGTGAGACCCTCCCTCAGCCTGATTATCATTAACACTCTGCCCTTACTATGTTAGTCTTCAGACCGGAAGTCTGGCCTCAGGGACGCACCTGACTCCCATCCACACATTCACACAATGCATGACTTCACTTATTAAATGTAGAAACAACCCATTTGTGACAAAAAATAAAAAAATAAACACACACACACCATGTAATAGTCTAAAGGACATGGTCATAAATTTAATCTTAATAGATTTGTAGGATCTAGAGAAATAGTTTGTAAAGTCACTCATAAACCTACATTTCCACTGTTTTATCTGTATTTAAAAGTAAAATATATCTGGGAACTCTGGGCAAATCAGTTTGTTACTAAATCACATTCAGACTGATGAGATTAAGTGGGAATACTTGTTTCAAATTTGCTGTGGGCTACGTAGGCTGTTTAGAAATGGTTGGTTTTGTCAAAGTTCTGCAAGGGTTGAAGCTGACTTCCACCAATTAGGCAAAAATAAAAAACACTGACTTGGTCTCGGCTGATGTGTGAAACAAACAAAACAAAAGCTGGGTACATTATTTGATACTTGCTTCAGGCTGGTGTGATCTCAGTCACCATTATCCATCCATCCTTTACAAAAACTACTGTAGACAACCTCCAGTGATTACCATCTCCATGGGTTTGAGGCCAAAGGCCACATAAGTCCTGTTGAATGAGACTCCAGCAGCCCTGCTTCCATCCTTTTTTATCTACCAAGATCTGCAGGGATAACTGGTCGGAAAATGCAGCCGAGGGCAAACAAAAGCAGAAATACACAAAAGAGAGCCTTTGACGACAGATGTCATTATTTTTATTTATTTATTTTATTTATTTATTATTATTATTGTCAACTGACCACTACCTGGTGGTGAGTTGGCTCCGATGGTGGGGGAGGATGCCGGTCAGACCTGGCAGACCCAAACGTATTGTGAGGGTCTGCTGGGAACGTCTGGCAGAGTCTCCCGTAAGACGGAGCTTTAACTCCCACCTCCGGGAGAGCTTTGAACACGTTCCGAGGGAGGCGGGGGACATTGAGCCCGAGTGGGCCATGTTTCGCGCCTCTATTGTCGAGGCAGCTTATCGGAGTTGTGGCCGCAAGGTTGTTGGTGCCTGTCGTGGTGGCAACCCTCGAACCCGGTGGTGGACACCGGCGGTGAGGGATGCTGTCAAGCTGAAGAAGGAGTCCTATTGGGCCTTTTTGGCCTGTGGGACCCCGGAAGCAGCAGATAGGTACCGGCAGTCCAAGCGGCATGCGGCTCGGGTGGTTGCTGAGGCAAAAACTCGGGCGTGGGAGGAGTTCGGAGAGGCCATGGAGAATGACTTCCGTACGGCTTCGAGGCGATTCTGGTCCACCATCCGGCGTCTCAGGGGGGGAAAGCGGTACGCGACCAACACCATTTATGGTGGGGATGGCGTGCTGTTGACCTCAACTCGGGATGTTGTGAGTCGGTGGGCGGAATACTTCGAAGACCTCCTCAATCCTACTGGCACGTCTTCCACTGAGGAAGCGGAGCCTGGGGACTTTGGGTCGGGCTCTCCAATCTCTGGTGCTGAGGTCGCCGAGGTGGTTAAAAAGCTCCGCGGTGGCAAGGCTCCGGGGGTGGATGAGATTCGTCCTGAGTTCCTTAGGGCTCTGGATGTTGTGGGGTTGTGTTGGCTTACGCGACTCTGCAATATCGCGTGGACATCGGGGGCAGTTCCCTTGGATTGGCAGACTGGGGTGGTGGTTCCCCTATTCAAAAAGGGGGACCGTAGGGTGTGTTCCAACTATAGAGGGATCACACTCTTAAGCCTCCCTGGTAAGGTCTATTCAGGGGTTCTGGAGAGGAGGGTCCGTCGGATAGTCGAACCTCGGATTCAGGAGGAGCAGTGTGGTTTTCGTCCTGGTCGTGGAACACTAGACCAGCTCTACACCCTCAACAGGGTCCTGGAGGGTGCGTGGGAGTTTGCCCAACCAGTTTACATGTGCTTTGTAGACTTGGAAAAGGCATTCGACCGCGTCCCTCGGGGGGTTCTGTGGCGGGTACTCCGGGAGTATGGGGTACCAGGCCCATTGATATGGGCTGTTAGGTCCCTGTACGACCGGTGTCAGAGCTTGGTCCGCATTGCCGGCAGTAAGTCAGGCTCGTTTCCGGTGAGAGTTGGACTCCGCCAAGGTTGCCCTTTGTCACCGATTCTGTTTATAACTTTTATGGACAGAATTTCTAGGCGCAGCCAAGGTGTTGAGAGGATCCGTTTTGGTGGCCTTAGAATCGCTTCTCTGTTTTTTGCAGATGATGTGGTCCTATTGGCTTCATCAGCTCGTGATCTACAGCTTTCGCTGGAGCGGTTTGCAGCTGAATGTGATGCGGCCGGGATGAGGATCAGTTCCTCCAAATCCGAGGCCATGGTCTTGAGCCGGAAAAGGGTAGCGTGCCCTCTCCGGGTCGGGGAGGAGGTCCTTACCCAAGTGGAGGAGTTTAAGTATCTCGGGATCTTGTTCACGAATGAGGGAAAACTGGAGCGTGAGATCGATAGGCGGATAGGTGCAGCGTCCGCAGTGAAGCGGGCGCTGTACCGGTCTGTCGTGGTGAAGAGAGAGCTGAGTCAAAAGGCAAAGCTCTCAATTTACCGATCGATCTACGTTCCCACCCTCATCTATGGTCATGAGCTTTGGGTTATGACCGAAAGAACAAGATCTCGGATACAAGCGGCTGAAATGAGTTTTCTCCGCAGGGTGGCTGGACTCTCCCTTAGAGATAGGGTGAGAAGCTCAGTCATCCGGGAGGGACTCGGAGTAGAGCCGCTGCTTCTCCACATCGAGAGGAGCCAGTTGAGGTGGCTCGGGCATCTGGTTAGGATGCCTCCTGGACGCCTCCCTGGTGAGGTGTTCCGGGCATGTCCCACCGGGAGGAGACCCAGAGGAAGACCCAGGATACGCTGGAGGGACTATGTTTCTCGGCTGGCCTGGGAACGCCTTGGGATTCCCCCAGAGGAGCTGCTCCAAGTGGCTGGGGAGAGGGAAGTCTGGGCCTCCCTACTTAGGCTGCTACCCCCGCGACCCGACCCCGAGATAAGCGGAAGAAAATGGATGGATGGATGGATGGATTATTATTATTATTTAAATTCATTTTACATTTAAGAAAAAACATTTTTACATATTATATGAATGAAATGAGAAGAAAAAAAAACATAAAATGAAAGGAGACAGGGAGAAGAAAATAATCTTATTTTACCTGCCCCTTTTTTCCAGAACAAAAAAAAGTGAGATCAATAAAAATAACTCAACCAAGAATACAAAATTTTAAGCAATTTACACGATTTGAATACACATTTAAATTTTAGTACAATTTGACAATTTGAATATTTAGTATTTAATTAACATATTAGCTTTAATTTTTTATTTAAAGACTGTAAGTGAGTTAGTAGTTTTAATTTCATTTCCTAAACTATTCCACAAGTCAACTCCTTGTATTGATACAAACCGTCCTCTCAAACCAGTTCTGTATTTTGACTTTGCAAAAATCTCCATTCCTTTCAGGTTGTAACAGCTCGTTCTTTTTACAAAATATACTTGGAACATTTATATTTATATAATTTTTTTGAGCTCTATACATTGCCAACAAAATGTTGTAATTCATCAAATCATAAAACTTAAGCAACATAAGTTGCTTAAATAATATATTTGACGAATGACAGGGTTTTCCAGCAATAGTTCTCACGGCTCTTTTTTTGTAAAATACAGTACAGTAATAGGGTTATTGACATTTAGCACCAGCTTGATGATGTACAATGATGTATTAGTCTTTGTTAGTTACATTTTAATTGTTGCATTTCTCTCAAAAGCAATAACAATAAAGTTAGACATGATGCAAGTTTTACTGGTAAAATATAAGGACTCAGACATTTCAGATTATGTTAATCACGATGAAGTACAGTGCATTTATTTTACTGTACACAAAATTCTTTATTTGCATTTAAATTCCAGATAAAATGGCAATCCAGGATGACAGCCGGTAGTATGTATGGTTTTTAGGCACCTCACAAGTCTATTTCACCATTTTCTTCCTATGTTGTGTACAGTACTGTGATCCTTGCAATAATAATAATAATAGTAACAATAGTAAAAATAGTAATAATAATAGTAATAATAATAGTAATAATAATAATAATAATAATAATAATAATAATAATAATAATAATAATAATAATAATAATAATAATAATATATTTTATTTCAGGGCGTCTTTCAAAAACCCAAGGTCATCTTACAAAAACGATTAAAAACAACAATAAAAACAGTATCAACTTCTATAAAACAAGAAACACTTAAAACTGAAAGTTATGCACCATAACTCATGTTCCCTGAAGGAAGGGAACGAGGTGCAACATATGCTATGGGAATTGTGCCCCCGCGTGATTACCTGAAGGAATACATTCACGCCTTTATGGCAAGGGTGTCAGCGTAGCGCCAGAGGCCCCGCCCTCCTTAACACTAAAACTTTCTCACACATTACCACAAAACACAAAGATTTTAACACTGGACTCTGTGTCATCAAACGGGTTATTCACTAAACTCTCGGTCATGTGCTCATACAGTTTGCACTACTTCTCATACTTGCACTAATGTTTGTATTACATCACTGCCTATAATCATAATACTGTTTACATTCTCTGTTTACATTTATTAATACTGTTTACTTTTTTTACTACTGCTTACATGTAATTACTACTGTTTACATTTACACTACTCTAATATCTACACCACTGCTGATACATATACAGTGTGCTCTGAACGGTCTTACTTAGGGATGCCCAATGTGCCTTACTGCATATGCCACTTTTTGCCTCTATAACAACATCAACTACTACCTCATACATATACTGTGTACATTAACTCATACGCTGCTTTGCCACTTTGCAAATGTCAATGCTAGAAACCTTTAGTTTATTTTAGTTATACTTTTTATACTCTTTTTTTATACTAGTATGCAAAAACTCAGGACAGTATTATGTTCATTAAATGTTTAATGTTTTAGTTTTAGAGTTGGTGTAAATTTTCATACTCTTATACCACTATGCAAAAAACTCAGGACAGTGTTAGTTTTACTATTTTATGCTTATGTCTATTATTATATGTTTCAGTGTTTCAATGTTTAGATGTTTACTGTTGCACCGAGGGACTGAGAGAAACGCAATTTCGGTCCTGTGTATGTCCTGTACAGTACATATTGCAGATCTGACAATAAAGTTGACTTTGACTTTGACTTTGACTTTGACTCTGGGTACTTAAGCCGCTGACGCCCATCCAACTTTCTCCAAAATGCATTTCACCGAGCTTTCAGCATTGAAAGGGCCAGATATGTTGCACCTCATTCCCTTCCTTCAGGGAACATGAGTTATGGTGCATAACTTTCAGTTCCCTTTCAGTCATGTTCTCTCGGTGCAACATATGCTATGGGAACGTAATTCATTCACGCCCTTGAAATGCTCAGTAAAATGCATGCTAGTGTGAACGTCTGCCCTTGACCAGCAGGCATCTCAAGGCTACTTTCTACTGTGTGTTAGAAAGAACAGCCTGAGTGACATCACACGCAGTAACATCCAAACTGTAATGCTTTGCAAAAGTGTTTATTGAGCTCCAGTTTGCCGTAGCACAAATGTCTGCAACTGGTACACCCTTGAACAGTGACCACGAAGTGGCCAAGCCCCGAGTAGAGTGAGCGTGCACTCCAGAGAGCACCTGTTGACCTTTGCTACTGTACGCCCTTTTTATGGCCTCAGTCACCCAGTGTGAGAGGCGCTGCTTTGATAGGGCCTTTCCGGTAGCAGGTGCTGCAAAGCACACAAACAGTTGATTTGTTTTTCTCCATTCGGCTGTTCTCTGCATGTAAGTGCTTAAAGCTCTCACGGGGCAGAGAGCCTTCAGCCTTTCCTGTTCCTGAGTGAGGACAGGAGCAGGTGGAAAAGAGGAGAGATCAAAGTCCAGACTCCTAGGGTTTAATGTCAAGACCTTGGGGATATATGCGGGATTAGGCCTTAGGGTGACCTTTGACCCATCAGGGATGAATCTGGTACACATTGGATGTGCAGACAAGGCATGGAGGTCACCCACACATTTCGCCGAGCAAAAGACCAAGAGTAGAGTGGTTTTATAAGATAATAAATCTATCTTAATCTCGCTCAGTGGCTCGAATGGAGGATCACAGAGAGCCCCCAAGACCAGACTAAGATCCCAACCAGGGGTCAGGATCCTACTGGGTGGTCTCATCCTTAGCACGCCCTTCATAAATGTTATTATGATTGGATACGCGCCAGGCGTCCTGTTTCCCCAGCCTTCGTGACAGGCTAAATTGCTGATAGGAACACCTTAATTGTTGAGAAAGAACAACCTTTTTCCAGTAAGTCCTGAAGAAAAGTCAGGAGCTGAGCCAGGTCACATGAATAAGAAATAATATTTCTTTCTGTGCATCAAGCTTCAGAAATACGCCATTTCTGTGCGTAAAGAGACTGTGTTGACTCAGCTCGGGCATTTTGAATGGTTCTTACCACATTTTCCAGCAGGCCTGATGCAACCAGCTTGTTCCTTTCTGCCACCAAGCTGTATTTTTTTACAGCTCCCAGCCTAAGCGGCGAGACTGCCCCTTCTGGTGACATAGTGTATCCCTGAAGAGGAGCAGTTGGTGGAACCAATTCTCCTCCAAGGGCCTTGGATTCAGTGATCCCCTGAGGGTCAACCATGTAAGGGAGAGGGCCTTTTTGCAGATGTGCTACCACACTGCTCTGATCGAGAGTGGTCGAGGGCAGAGGCAATCTTTCATCATTATTAGACAAAAGTGGAACAGAATGTCTGTTGTTCCTCTTCTTGTTGGGGGTCATGTGACTTAGGAGCTGCGAGTTTTGTAAGCAAGCAGATCTCCTGACCCCAACCTGTTTCCTGGTTTGGTCTGGTTTACTGGTCTCCGGCCTTAACAGAGCTTTAGAGCAAGACAAACCGCCCGTGGTCTGTGTTTCACCCGGTGGAAGGGATATTGTTTAAGAGCAGAGCTGAACCAATACAATGAGTACGGTCACGTGCTGTAGGATCACTGCTTGAACATTGCGTGTCGCCCATCAATGATAAGGGGACAGCTGCAGTGTGAGAACGTGGAGATGGTCCTTTGTGCTTGGCAGACTTTAAATTGGTTGGTGACAGAGTGCTCAGTTCCCTTCGATTAAAAGGAAGAGGAATCTGATTCAGCCCTGGTCTGTTTACACACATAGCAGTTTGATCACAATCGCCTTTGTGAATGTGTGAAACTGGTGGTAGCCTGTGGGCTTCTGCCGTGGCCCCCCCGACACTTACTGGGAGCCAGGAAGGTGGGTCGTCAGATTCTGTTGACGTGCATCCCTGGGACTTGGACATGTCACGTGTTTGCTTGGTTTGTGAATTGTTCGCCCCGTGGTTCACAACGGAGCGGGGGCTGGAACACGTGACCTCCCTCACCTGTCTCCGTGAGGAGTGTAGGGGCTGCTTACAGACGCCTCTGTGCCTGTCCGCTACAGACGGAACAGAGTCACCCTGCTGGGACTTATTGATTAGGCTAACACCCCGTGAGCCGTGAGGGAGGGGAGGAGGTGACCTCCTCCCTTTATATCGGCTGGCAGGCCAGAGAGACCCGTTCTGCTGAAGTCATTGTGGTTTTTTTGTGTTTTTTTTAGTCAATAAAACAGAGAGGAGCTTTTTTTTAGCTTTATTCGTGCTTAAGTGTAACGACATATTTGACTTCATGTCACTCACAGCAGGAAAAACATGATTTGCGCATGCAACAGAGTTACCAGCTTTTTGTATCGTGCTACAAATAAAGTCTGGACATGAAAAGATCATTTCCCGTACCGCTTGGGCGGGTGATCATGTAAAATCAAGACGTGGACCTGGTTCAACAGGTACGCTTTTGTCTGGTGTCCCGGTTCGCCGAGGAGGCCCTGTGTCTGACCGCCTGACGGGGAACAAACCTGTTTTTGCTCCATGCGTGTTCGGTTCGAGGTAGGCCTGGCAGTTGATTCTGCCGGTGCTCGTCCTCGTACGCTCGTTGCTTCTGCAGTGGGGCATGTGTTTTGCTGAGCTGTGTCGAGGCTGCACAGGCCTGCCCCCAGCTGACTCCCTGGGGGGGGGGGAGGTTCTCCTGGGAATGCCCACCCGGAGAGCTTCGGCCTGTTTGCGCCTCTGGTCCAGCTTGGTCTGAATTCGATCCAGAGCTTTCCCAAACAAACCCGCCGGTTCTATCGAGTGGTGGAGAAAAGGCACCTTTTGTCCCTCGGGGAGGTCAGTTAAGGTCATCCACAGATGGCGTATCGCGATGACCACTTCAGCCATGCCTCTGCCTTGAACAACAGCAGCTGTTCCCATCATGCGGAGCACAAAGTATGTTGCCCTGCAGGCTTCATCCAGCAAGTCAGCGGCTGCTTGTTTGTCCATCGTTACCTGGAGCTGCTGCAGTTTTTCAGCTAGGTAAGCTTGCATCAACGCGAGTCCCTGAGCTCTGTAGCATTTCTCGAGCAGAGAAGCTGAAGCTCGACAAGCTTTGCTGAGGAGAGTTAGTTTTGTCCCAGATGACTTGGGAGCCAGGTGACAGGCCAACGTGTCCTCAATTTGAGGCACGTTGGCTATTCCCACCTCATCCATCCCGTCCACGTCGAGAAACTGCGAGAGTGGTAACAGCATGGGAGCTCGGGGCTGAGCCCAGGTGCGAGTCAGCTCTGTGAGGAAGTCCGGGAACAGGGGCATCCTTTGCCTCGTGGCGGCCTGCTGCTTTGAATAAAAATTGTTTCCTGCCAGCCTCATGACCTGTTGACGAGGCGGCGGTTCTGGCCATGGGATCTGCAGCGCGTCCGTTGCTCTGTAACACAGGTCAAACAGAGCAGGGATGGAAAAGTCAGTCTCCGGGAGCACAGGTACCAGGGTGCGGGAGAGATCTTCTCCCTGTTCCTCGTATTTGACGTCTGTGTCCTCCGCGGAGAATTCGCCTGAGGTTGAAATCGAGATCTCGTCCTCGTTCATCATGCCTCAAGTGTCGAATTTGACTGTTAAGTCCACCATGGGAGCCAGCACGTCTGGGCTGTCGTCCCATTCGACTCGTGTACTGTCGTCCAGAGCCATGTTCTCAAGCTCCGGCGTGGGAGTGAGGGGCTCGGTGGTGTCTGGGTCCGCTGGCGCTGCGGCGGCGCCCATGGCCTTGGCGACAAAGTCTGCCCGGTGCCTCCTCACCGCCTCCAGCATCTGGCTACAGTGTGGGCAAGAGTTGGGCACATCCAGCGCCATTTTTGCGTGTAACATCCCCAAGCAGATGGGACAGGCCTCGTGTGTGTCCGCCGCTGCGAGGGAGAAACCGCATCTGCTAGGACAAGTGCGCAAGGTTGGGCTCGCCATCCTGCTGGTTTTCCTTGGAAGTCTTGTCTTTTGCTTTCCTTTCTCCGGAGGCATGTCCGAGATAAGGCGAGCGAGTCCTTCCAGAATTCTTTTTCTTTTATTTTGAGACATCTCCTTCATCGAGTCGCTTTCGCTGGCTAGCCCACTATGAGTTAGCAGGGGTAGCGGTTGTTCGCGCAGTTAGCGCCGTCGAGCGAAGCAGTCTGCGGAAAGAGGAGAAGAAAAAACTTTGGGGTTAAGAGAAAATGTGCCGGACTAGCTTTCGCTAGCCCAGCAGTACGCAGGAATAATTCTCTGTACGCTCTGTGTAGGGAGCAAGCTCACCTCTGGTTGAGCGATGAAGCAACAGAGAAGTCCCGCGAAGAGAGGTAGTTCAGGTTTAAGCGAGGTGAAGGGCAAAAAGAGAAAGTTGGATGGGCGTCAGCGGCTTAAGTACCCAGAGGGCGGGGCCTCTGGCGCTACGCTGACGCCCTTGCCATAAAGGCGTGAATGTATTCCTTCAGGTAATCGCGCGGGGGCGCAATTCCCATAGCATATGTTGCACCTAGAGAACATGACTGAAAGGGAACCAAGTTAAACAGAATATGCCACAGGTGTGTTTGTAGCTGTGATATAAAATATGAAAGAGAGTCTGTATTCCTGTTGACAGGATGGAGGGAGTTCCATCCATCCATCCATCCATCCATCCATCCATCCATCCATCCATCCATCATCTTCCACTTGTTCCGAAGTCTGGTTGAGCAGGGAGCTCCAGACATCTCTTTTCACTGCCATCTCCTCCAGCTCTTCTGGGGGGACCCCAAGGCGTTCCCAGGCACCTTTATCCAACAGATACAGTAATCAATGAGTAATACAAACATACTGTATTTAGTATACATGCTTTTGTGTCTTTGGCTTTTCCTTTCTCCACTGAAAAATGGGGATCAAACATTAACAGTAAGATTTCACTGCCACTAAAGCACCCAGCTTTATTGTTTGAAGAAGGACACTCAGAAAAGAAGAAGAAAAAAAAAAGCTGATGTGGACTCCGGCTGGAATAAAAACCTGCTGACCCTTGAGTCTGGATGGCACATGGTTGGATCCCAGTTTCATTCTCACTTAGGAATCTATTTTTGACTCTCACTTCCATGTCTTTAGAGCTGGCAAGAAAGTCTTTTGAGCTCAGCCTTTGTCCCTTTCCCTGGAGTCCAGATGTGAACGCAGCTGGACGTATCCATCCACCAGCCAGTACTGCCTCCATGTGACACACAGTGAAGTGGGATGCCAAGACCCTTAGCCCTGTCATGAGACACACACACTGTGGTCTAGAGGTCACGTCCTCTCTGCAGCGGTCAGGAACCAGATGGGTTATATTTCATCCAATCGTGTCTTTTTTCCCCATCAGAGGCCAAGAGCATCCTCCAGTTCACAGGAAGTGAGGCTGCATGTATGTATGTGTGTGTAGAGAAAGGACCAATTCTGAATGAGGACCAACCAGTTTAGTTTCCTGCTTTCATTCAGATCAGCTGAACTGATTTTTGTCTTGTTGTTCCTCAGTTCAGCATTAGATACCATTATGGTCATCCCAGAGTCAAATAGTGTATGCTGCCCTGTCAGCATTTTAATTTTAATTTTGTAAATAAATCAGTGAGTCCAGATTGGATGCAGAGTCCTAATCTTTAACTAACACAAGAGAAAATAATGTTTCCATATTCTAGGAGAGAATATGGACTAACACGTTTTTTTTAAAAGAAGAAACAAAGAACAGTGGTTCAGGAAGAAGACAGAATCAGGTTTAGTATAAATTTTCTTTCTTCACATTTGTAATCTAAATCATCAACGCATCACTTCTGCAGCTCCACTCAACAATGTGAACAACTGGAGTCTGAATTATAACCTTATTTAAACTAATTATTTTTATAGAAAATAAATGAGCCATTTTGTGTGAGATGGCTGTCAAACAGTTCAGTGGTGAACAACCTTCATCACAGCAGGAACTGGACTTCGAAAGAGCAATCTGATCGTATTGTGATGTATTTTTTTCAACCTCGTTAAAGTGCAATTTCTTTAAGTTGTTAAAATTAACAGCACTAATTTGCAACATAAAGGAGGGAAGAGATGTGGGTCTGCAGTGGAATGTGAGAAAAATCTGACAAGCTGCCATTTCAGGTTAAGAGCTTTTTTTTTAATGCTTTTTATCTCACGCGTCATATTTTTGAGGGGGATTTAGTCAAATTGTTCATCATCTTTTACTAGCAAAACCTACGGATATGGATTCATTTGTTTGTATCTGTTTGTTAAAAAATAGAAACTAAATAATTACTGAAATCACTGACAGAATACTATACATAAATAAAAATACTGACAATAAGCTAATGAAAATTGGTCAAAGCTTTTTGACCATTTCAATGTCAAAACATATGGTCCATGTTCAGAGTAATACACACCATGATACCAAACAGCCCTGTGACTACCTGTTACCATTTAAATAGGGCAGATGGACTGATTACAAGACTGAAGACACCTGAGATGCTGATTACAGGACACTTGATTTAACATGGCCACGTGGTCAAGGATTCAAAGTTCTTTATTCATACCATTTATACTATTTATGCCATATATTCATAAAATGCAAGCTATTTTCAAAATACTTTAGGGGTGTCATAGTTTTCTTTTTTATTTTCTTTAACTTTTAATAATTCTGTTGAATCAAAATTCAAAACCAATGATTGATTTTCCGTATTGTTTGTTATTTTTAATATTTGACAGTTTTGAGTTATTTACGTGACCTTTGTTATATACTTTTTGACCTTTGTTATATACTTTGTGGGGTTTACTTTCTCCATCCATTATCTTTACCCACTTCTTCCTTTTAGCGTCGCTGGTGCCCATATCCAACAATCGCTGAGAGGCATGGGACACTCTGGACGGTCTCCAGTCCATCACAGGGAAAAATAGAGACAAACAAGACAAACATGCACTCTCTCATTCACACCTAGGGACACTTTAGAGTTAGTAGTCAGTCTAACATACATGTTTTTAATCTGTGGGAGGAAACCGGATTACCTGGAGAAAACCCACGCATGCACATGAGAACATGCAAACTCTACCCAGAAAAGTTCCTGGCCTGTGATTTGATCTGGCGAACTTCTTACTGAGAGGCAACAACTCTACCAACTACACTGTGCTACCTGGGTTTTTCTTTCATAACCAAAACCAATTTATCCATCTCAGGAAGTGTCCTCACTAACATTTCAAACAGAAACACACCTCACCCATTTCATCCCTAAAATGGATAAAAGCTTTCATTTGTCCATTTCATCAGCAGATTCATTTCCTTCAGCCTTTTCTGCTCTGTGTGTCCAGATGGTGATGCGTCTTGCAGTCGTAATTCTGTGGTAATCCTTCCTGCACATGGTGCCCTTGCTCCAATAAACACTTTTTCTACTGTTTCCCGGGCTTCCTGCACATTCTCAGCTATTGTGCTGGTCCGAGCCTTCGACCTGCAGAGTTTCACGCTGGACATGTGAGTCTGTGGAAGATCCTCGCTGCAGGTCAGGAAAATACTTGTGCTGTAATGAAAATGGTTTACAGCCTGTTGGTACATCTCCAGGGAGGCGATAGGTATAAAAATACAGGTGAATATTTTATTTCTATTTTTACTTATTTGTTAATTTTTTTTCATTTGTGACACAAATCAAAAATTGCAAGATGATAGAAAATGTTTTGTAAGCAAATTTAACAAACAAATTATGCCTGTGTGTCGTCTGTGTATTTACGATGGCTCAAAGACATGGCTGTATGGCTCTAATTAAAAATGTGAAAGGGTTAGCAGCTTGCCGTTCATTGCCAGCTTTTGTCAGCTCTCCTGTCAGGCAGCCAGCTGTTAAGTCCTGCCCTGAATTATAGCCAGAACCACTGCCAGGCGTTGTGGGACTGGCAGGGCAAGGCCAAAAGCTATTGTATTCAACCAGTGAAGGAAAAAAGAACATGTACAAACAAATTAAAAGGAGACAAAGTATTTTCTCTCCTTTACATTCCAGGCTCAAGAAGAGAAGCAAGATGACACAAACAGAGCTGCGGAAGGTTCTGAAGAAAATGTTATGTCTAAACTTTATGGATGTTACAACAAAGTTTATATAATCCAGGTACGAATCCAACAATATTCAGTCAGGTCATCTGGATGCTTTCTTTCTTTTTTATTTTGCTGAGGTGTTTTGTCCTTCATCCAAAGGACTTCATCAATTTGAGGAGCCGTAAAACAAACAGATTCCCACAATTAGCATACTCCATAGTGGACAAAACCAGTTTGCTGCTGCCATTGTGGAAATTACTTTACTACTTTTTTTTGGAGTGTGCATAAATTTGGAAATCAACCTTTTCTGCCAAAATTGATATTCAAAATGTGAATCAATTGTTCCCCAATTTTTTAAATAATAATAATAATTATTAATAATGATAATAATAATAATAATAATGCATATTAACTTATACTTATGTTTATTGGGCTGTGAGAGAACTTGCACAAAACTTTTAGCAATTGTTTTACCTGAATGCCCTTCTTGAAGCAATCTGCACTCAAACCTGCAACCTCAGGTTTAAGAGACAGCAGCACTGACCACTGAGCTACCGCAGCCTCATGGCTGATCTATTGAATAAGTGTTAACCACATCTGCTGCTGGGCTCATAATTCATTTTGAACATTTTGATCAAGTCTGCATATTGCTCACTCTGATGTGAGTCAGGTTTTATTAAACTGAATTACAATTTTACAACAAGGTGCAGTTGTTAGAGCTGTTAGCTCTCAGCAAGGTCATTTGTTTGCATCCTGGCCTTTCTGGGTGGAGTTTGCACACTCTCCCCATTTTACGGTTTCCTCCTACAGACCAAAATCATGCCTTTTAGGGTTATTGGTAATTTTAAATTGTCTCTAGGTGTGAGTGAGAGTGTGGATGCTTTATTTCTGCGGTTCTGTTGTTGGCTTGTGGCCTCGCCTCTTGCACAATGCTGGGGATAAACAGCAATGAACCTCGCAACCCGAAAAGGAGAAGCCAGGCACGATGATAGATGGATGGACATTTTGTGAGTGGTGGTTTTTGTTAGGTAGTAAGTGTTAAAAACTGACATAGGGTCATTCCTCTGCTCTGCTGTTTTTCACTGCATTAAATCTGAATGTGTTCCATCTAAAGTCTTATAGAATTGCTTCATAT